>UXGD01000680.1:0-49677 GCA_900474315.1 Torymus auratus
GAACTAGGCTCTGGCCGGCAGCACATATATGGCGGGAAAAATCAAATTTCAAATTTGGCATTTATTTATACTTGTGCTGAAATTTTATTGTCCTAATATGTAACCTTATGTATTTGTATATAATCGACGGCTGATTGTGAAGACATTAATTCTAAATTAGAATGTCTCAGCGATAATCTTATGGGTGCCATTGATTAGCTAGCCCCATGTAAAATTATTAAGGTAAAATCGAAAATGAAATCACCTTGGATTAATCCTGAGCTTGCTGAACTCTACCGCAAACGAGACGTTCTACGTAGACCTTACAAAAGGACGAACGATAACAGACTTGGGCAGGACTACACCGAACTCGCAACCCAAGTTGAGCACCTTTCTTCTTCTAGGCAATCGGTGAAGATGGCATCCCTCAGTGTATAATAGTTAAATCACTCTCGGTTATTGACCCTATTCTCACACATATTTTTAACGTGTTCTTATCCAATGATATCTTTCCATGTTCGCGGAGAAATGCTCACTTATATGCCTCTAAAAAACTGCAGTACCGTCTTTCTCTGACTTTCGGCCAATAGCCCTTTTGGGCCTCCTCTCCAAGGTCATATACAACAGCACTCAGATCGCGATTTTAAAATTAACCGAAGATATCCGCGCATGTGGGAATAGACAGTGACAAGAAACTACTAACAGTACTCCTTTTTAAATTTAGCCAGGCACTAAGTATGGCTTGTGGAATATCGGAGTATAGTACCCACAGCCAATAAAAGAACGAGAATAAGTGTATATATTCATCCATCCCTTTGTTCCTTATTTATACAGGGTGTTAGAAAAATCTCGGGGCCCTTAAATAACTTGGAAAATAAGAGTCCCACAGAAAAACGTCCCATACAATATTTGTAGGATTTTGCCCTAGCTATCAGATGGTGACCTTGGATTTGACCTTGACCTTGTCGGTTATTCCAAGGTCAAAGCCATTTTTGTAAATAGGAACCCCTATTTTTGACATTGGAAATGAAAAAAGCAGAAAATTTTATGTGGGTTCCTATTTACAAAAATGACTTTGACCTTGGAATAACCGTTAAGGACATGATCAAGGTCAAATCCAAGGTCACCATCTGGTAGTTGGGAAAAATCCTACAATTATTGTATTAGAGGTTTTTCTGTGGGACTCTTATTACCCAAGTTATTTAAAGGTCCCGGGACTTTTCTAACACCCTGTATATAGATACAGTATTATTTACTGTATTTGTCCCTGTTCCTTTTTACGTGTAAGGGGCTTTCAATTTACAACTACTACACCGCTTACGAAGCCACCCACTGCATAAACTCACCTCCCACATAAATACCCGCACGTACATAATACACACTATCCGTCTATCCCCACTCCTCGCTCCCCCGATACAGTACAGTACCTATCTCTGCTCGAGCAATATCGCTCGGCCGCTCGCGCGCGGGCGCCGCCGTCGTCCAAGAAATGGGTGATTCACGTGCACCCGTACAGTATACACACCGCGAGTGAGTGTGTACGTACCGCAGTCGTACGCACGCGCGCGCCTGTGTGAAATGTCGTGAAAGTAGAGTTGGGCTGTCGGCGGGCGGGTGAAAGGCGGCGAAAGAAGCGCGAAGGATATATATAATTCTCTCCCATGCAGTAAACTATAGGTAATAGTGAACACTATACTCTCGTGCGGTGAGAGCAGCAGCAGACGCCGCGTTTCACTCAAATATATATCCACGCGTGCGATATCAGGTTGTGTGTGTCTCACATAATAGTGTCCGCATTCGTGGAAAACGCGCCGCGCTGGATAAACCTGCCGCGTCCATCCGGGCGCAGCGCCGGGAGCGAAAGAGGACGAGAACGACGAGGAGCTGACGGCGACGACGTCATGGGCGCGCGGAGACGGAGGTAGTGATAGGCGCGGCGGCGGCTGCGGTGATAATCGTCATCTACATGGCGAGTAGAAGTAGCTAGCGCGTGTGGTGTTGGTGCTTACAAAAGCATCGCTGAGGCGAGCGCGATGTTCGTGCGGGATCCCTGCGGCATCGTCTGCATCATCATCACGTACGTCGCGGTCTTCTACGCGGACTACGTCGTCGTGAGATGGATCATCCTGCACACCATGCAGGACAGGTAATGTATATACATACGAAACCCTATTATGTGCACATTTGTTGTTGTTCCGTAAGCGCGTGCGATCGTTTGTTTGGGTAAACGTTCACGCTTCCGCTTATCATTGTGCTGCATGCGCTAATGGCTGTGTGTATAGCAGAAGAGAAACTGTTTTACATTGTTGCACCGTGACGTCACGCTGTTTTGGAGCCGCAGCAACGGAGAGCCGCGAGCGCGGTGTGTGATATGTTACTTATAATGCGAGCTTTCGAAAGAGATGTTTTTACGCGGCTGACGTGTGTTTTTGGAAAAAAAGTGAGTGGCGAGAGTGAGCGAGCGAGAGAGGCGCTTTTTGCGCGAGAGTTGTATGCGTGTGTACAGATATACGTGTATGAATAAACGAGAGGACGTTGAATTTATTGATTCGTCGATTAATTATTTATAACTGCTCGATACACTCTGGGCTTAATTATTTACGAGATAAATATGCGGCCTAGATAATTATGTATTGTTGGCTTTATTAGGACATAATGGGATAGTGTAAAGAAAATTGTTTAGTATAATAAGCCCCTATTTCCTTTTGAAATTTTATTTGTGAATTATAAATAAGGAAAATTAGCACATGAAGTCTTACAAGGGTTTTGTAGACAGATTTATACAACATAAGTACTTAATTCTTTTAAAAAGATATTAGGAACAAAGCCTAGTTTATTTCTGTGCATGAGATAGGAGAAATAACTGTACCCGTCGTATAACTGTTCATTTTTCACATATATAGACACCAAAGACTAGAATAATACAATGATTCACATTATATACTTTATCTTTACAGTCTGTGGGGTCCATTTCATGTGATTACCTTTAACACAGTTGTATTACTGTTGATGATGTCACATCTAAAAGCAGTATGCAGCGACCCAGGTGTTGTGCCCTTACCCCAGACAAGGATGGACTTTTCAGATATCCACACTGGAAGTTCAGGAGGAGATGATTGCGATGAGAGAGATGACTGGACTGTGTGCACTAGGTGCGAAACTTATAGGCCACCTAGAGCTCATCACTGTAGGATTTGTAAGAGGTGCATTAGGAGAATGGATCACCATTGCCCATGGTATGTAGACATAGCATTATTGTGGTTTATTAAAATAATCATATTAGAATTTATTGTAATTTTATCTTTTTCATCTTTAGGATCAATAATTGCGTAGGAGAAAGGAATCAAAAATACTTCATACAATTTTTGGTGTATGTGGGTACTTTAGCATTATACGCAATAGGCTTAGTAATTACGTCTTGGGTATTTGACTGTCCACAATGCAGCAATGACATTGCAATAAAACAAAGCCGCATGTAAGTAGCAATTTTACATTACTTGATGTCATGCAATGTAACTTCCTAGTGACCAGATTTAAAATTAGCTGCTACTTCACATCAAAATGCTGATTTCATTAATTTATATTTTATGAGTCTAAATTATAATGATAAATAAACATAATTTACATCTTCACTTTTGTTTCAGTTTACACTGCGTGATATTAGTACTAGAATCGACTTTATTTGGAATGTTTGTCATTGCAATTTTAATATACCAATTCCAAGCAATTCTTGATGATGAAACTGCAGTTGAACGTGTGCAAGGAACTCACAATCACCATAAAAACACGCATTCTTTTACTCTAATGGCACAAGTATGTGGTAAAAGCCATCCTATATTCTGGTTACTTCCTTGCCACAATCCACCCAGATACTCTTTCAGACGAGATGACCACCTTATAGACCATCAAGTGTAACAATACATATAATTCAATTACAAACAAAATTTTCATAAGAGAAATGTCAATAAGTTAATTGTACTTGTAATGTGTTATAAAACCATTTTAAATTTTTACATTTGATTTTCACATTATTAGGTACAAACTTTGATATTTTAAATTACTTTATTTTCTCTTTATAAGAAAGTATCTTATATCTCGAAAATGAAGAGATATTGAGCCTAGTTACAGATAACATATATCATGTTTTTCATTATTCTAACATACTTTTCTATTTTATTTAATAATATTAGTTATCTAATAGATGACTGCGATATTAATTGATAGAAAAATGATTAAATGATAATAAAGGAAAATTGGAAAATGACAGCATGCATATACTTAGCAACTGAATGCTATACGTTTAAGATTGATTACTTTAAAAAATACATTATGAAAACATTAGTGAAATCCAAATTATGTTTTTCATATTTTTACCGATGTTTCTCCTTAGTATTACAAAATACTGTATAATTTATAGAAATTTTTACAAGTATTTGTTGAAAGCGATCAATTATTTTGATACACAAAATGTGGAAACTTCTTGCCCATCCTAAAAAAATTTCTTTTTAAAATGACAATATGAAACATAAGAGAATTCTTTCAGTCTATACAAACTTTCAGTCGATATAAAGTCACTGTGCCACTATTTTTTTATATTTTTTACCAAAGGCAGTGTCGGAATGTGAAGCATCAGAAAGCATTATACAAGCGGAAGATATATATTTAATCTATATTTTTTATTTTTGGTATAAGCACATATAATGCAATATTGTAGATGAGTCACAAGATTTGTAGTCTGTAAGTGGTATTAGGTAAACTGTAATGCGTTATATACAAGTACAATCGAATTATGTCATGATTTATCAGAGCTGTGTTACAATGTATACTTCCTTGGTTCATACTATATTTTGTGCCCTTTTTGTAGAATTGTTCAATATGTATTTACTTTTTGACTTTTTATTTAGAATTATAATTATATTTACTTATATGCATTATAGTCTATACATGTATATATATATACATATACTTATGAATATTTATATATAATATAAAACATTGAATTTTTATAATGTAAAATATTTTCGTTTTTATACAATTTTCAAAGCATCCCAATAATTATTTATAATTTAATACTATACATTTTATGTTCAAATAATTTTGTTGAAGGATTTATTAGTCAAATTGTTTATATTGACTATGTGAAACCTTTAAGATCAATTTAACAAAATAAATGTAATCATTTTGCAAAAAAAGATTATGAATAAAAAGAAATACTGATTTTATTTATTATCAATGTGTTTAGTAAAAACTTAATTACTTTTAAATTTATTTATTTATTTCTTGAAAAGAGGTAAACTGTATTATTAATTAATTAATAGAATAAAAAACTAATTAAAATTAGTTTAAAAAAAGTTTTTAATTAATTTAAATAAATTAAAAATTCTGTGTTTTCCAAATTAGTAATGAACTTACATGCAAGTTTACTTTTTATCATATTAACATAAAATACTACAAAACTGTAATAAATTTTTTTTTCTGCATATAATATTAACAATCTAATAATTACAAATTTTTCACAAATTTAATCATAAGAAACATTGTATGAAAATAAATGTGTACCAAACAAACTAAAGTGTCAACTAATACTTATTTATATTAATTTGAAATACTATTATTAATAATAACTAGTAATGGTTTGAGATAATAGTAGACATTTGAATCAATCTTTCTATTGATCATTTGAGAAGTTTATTAATAATTTAAGATTTAGCCATGTTTATTTTTATTTACAAAGAAATTTATTTTTTTAAATTACAAAACAAATTGAATTTTATAAAGTATTTGCTAGATGTAATACTTCAAATGGGAATAAAAAATCAGTTTTTAAAATTTGTGTTTATTAAATTACAAACATGCGGCCATCAATCCACCAACATTATCAAACTCAATCTTTTCTGTTATGTTCTTTGTTTTGATATTTTCATCCTGGTTAGCAATGAAAATAACATTATTACCTTCTTCCTTCCATCCATACTTTTTGACCCATTGTTTCAATACATTATCTGTAAAATAAAAGATGCCTATTAATGTGAATTTAAATGACAAATTTTTTTTTTCTAAATTCTCAACTTACCATTTACTTGTGGTTTACCACCCAACAATTCAGCCAACAAAGGTCTGTCTATTGTTTGGAATGTGATTCCTACTACATGGCAGACAAATTTTCTAATAGAATCATTGAATCCAATTATCCTATTGCATAAATCATGCATTCTATTTATTTGATCCCAAACCAATTCAAATTGGCAGGTTTCCAGCATATTTGCCAAATTCAAAATGTTTGTAATATCTGGGTCTTTCATCTGTAAAATACGTAGGTAAATGTAAATAAAATAATATGTAAATGTAAAAACTTACTAAAGCTCTTTAGATTTTTATAAAATATCACTAATAAAAATAAAAACTAAAAAAATTACAATACAAAATTAGTTATCTGATTGTAAAGATGGATTAGGTATCATAGTTTTGTACAAATTATTAATATATTATACTTTGTAGAAACAGAATCAAAGTGAGCTTAACAGTCAAAAATATTTTTAATTAAATAATTGATTCTATCAAATACAACAATTTATAAATTAAATAGTACAAGATATTAAATGATTAAAATTTTATCATAGCAATCAACGTATTAAGGGGTCTTACACCAAGTGGCATCTGAGGCTAAAATCAGCTGGAAAAAAAAATGTAGTTTAAAACTTTTGTGCCGGGCAATGTATAAGATACAGATAATAACTTGGGCCATTTCATAAGAAACAGTGTATGTTTATTTATAGTATATAATATTACTATATATGTACTCAGTGTAAGACTCCCTTAATAAGATTGATATATAATAAAAGTTTAGATATTAACACTTTTTTCTTTTCGAAAAAAAAATGCTACTTACAGTTCTTTCATTCAAAAGACATTTGCAAAGCACAAAGTCAGTGTGTGGTAAATTTGTAAGTGCTTTAAGAAGTATCTGGCATGTAATTTCTTTATCGTAATGGTGTGGATTCAATTGATAAAGCTTTAAAACAGCTAGGTTTGCATCGAGATCATACGCATTCTCACTCACTTGGATTTCAACATATTTTTCCAAAGTTGAAAGGTTATCTGGGTTGTACCTGAAATAATATATAAATTAATATCGATATTTTATGTAATTTTATGATACATGATTGCAAAATATTGATATGCACGTATAGTAAAAATTTCTTATTTACCTTTCAATTCCTTTCAACATATCCACAAGTTTTAGTTTCATTGATTCAGCCATGGTTGCCGTATTTTATGATTTATTACAAACTTGAGTTATATATTTATGATAATTATATTTCTACGAAATATATTTAAACAATATATATTTATTACAAGCTTATTTGATCTAGTATTCTTCTTAAAAATGAATTTTTCATAGACTATAAACTATAAGCAATGCTTATAGTGAAAGAGGTTATGCCAAAAAGGAGTCGTGACTCCGGTTTGTAACCTTCGACGCTTTTATCAACATAGAGAGCTAAACATAAACTATATTTGTGCTTGTCGGTAATGCAGAATCAGTGGTCACGTGATCTGCAATTTAATTTTGATTGGCATTGAAGATTGGACAGAACTATCATATTCACCAATAGGAATAGAAAGAATTGAAATTTATAAATTTTGAATTTTTTATATAGGTACCTATGTTCTATATGTACTATTAGATATCTATGAATTATTCTGGTGTTTTTGTATATAGTTTATTACTTATACAAAGCGTTCTGTTTAAAACAAACGTTCATTATTTTCTTCATTAAGTAAGTCAATATATTAGTTTCGTACTAAAAGTACCTACTTCATAACAGAAAAAATAAAACCTTTATTGATTTTTCTATACAGGTGGTTGTTTTTTGTTTAAAATGTAGATTTTTCTTTACCGGATCCGATGGGATGTTACAGCTATTAAAGTGTTTACTGTAATTGCAAACAACGAAAAAACTCGTATATCTTTGTATTTTTTATTATAATTAATTAGAGAAATTAAATAAAAAATTAGATTTAAGTATTTCGGAAACAAAATGAAGATATAAAAGCTTTTATTAATTAAGATTAATATTAATAAAATTCGTGTTGCAACATAAGATATCCCGAAAACTTTCTCAACTGGTTGCCTTTCGAACGATTTTGCAACTCTTTTTTTATACCTGCGCATCTGCGAAACGCAGGTGACGTGTCAAAATCGCCTACATACTAAGCTCACATATGGATATGATGTATCTCATTTTTGAGCAAAATTACTCCTCAACTATACCATTTGACATCTAACAACCCCATCATCACCGCAAATCGCTACGTATTCATAGCGCACATACCACTCTACGTCACAAACGTATGTACACGAATGGCAATAATAACCGTTACATTGAGAATTTAAAGTCCCCGAGTACGTATAATATACCTATATATACATATATATATATATATCTATATAATATGCATTCTCTCGACCCCTTGGCGCGCAGCAGCGGCGCGTGTACCACGTGACCAGCGTCATTTGGCCGCGGCGCGGCTGCAAACCGACGACGGTTGTGTCTTGTGTACTGGCTGTACATCAGCGGCGTTGCGTGCGTCGTGTGCGTTATATATTGTGCAGTGGACACAGCAGTAGAAAACACACACGATCGCTCCGATTTGTTGCCCCTATCAGAGGGAGAAGAGAAAGTTTGCGCGCTGAGTTTCTAATATTATAATTGAGGTGCTCGATCGCAAAGGTGCGGAGGAGCGAATGTCGTCGTCGAGGGTGGCTTCACGGTGGGGTGGCAGTAAAGGCGGCCGTTCTATCCTGGCCACCACTTAGCAGCTCCGAAACGAACACCATCCGTTAATTCTCTTATCTCTCGCTCCCGAGGAATGTTCGAGTTCAAGGTAAGAAAAGTACCGGCGGCGTTATCGCTCATCTTTGCAGGTTATGGGCACCTATACAAATTACATATACACATTTCGGTACAGGGGGCCTTTTTGTACCTCTTCTCCTCCGGTACGTTGCTCTTTCTCTCTCTGTCTCGCTCTTTCCCCCGCGGCGCCGCATCGATTTGCCTCCTTACATTCCCTCCCGTCTTCACCGCCACACGCACACAGGTATATTTTATAGCGTGTGTATTATACAGGAAAGAGGGAGAAAGAGAGAGACACGTAGCAGGCGGCATTCCGCGAATAATTTCGCGCGCGCGCGAGCGAGCAAGTGTACATGTTGGCGGCACGGCACCGAGTGGTTTACGTATATAGGTATAATATATATACGTGTGTATACTGTATATGTACGAGCGCGCGCGTTTTCGTCTCGCTCTTTTTATCTAATCGCGCGCGCGAGAGAGTGAGAGGAATGTTGTGACGGCCGTCAGAGAGAGGATGTATAATATTGGCGAACGGAGATCGATTGATACGCTCTCGCGCGGCTGGATCGAACTGTAAAGTGAATTTCACTTATTTACACGCTTGTAGATTTGGTATTGGTACAAGCTGTGGGTAGGTACTTGCTGGGGGTGAGGGATATTGCGTTCGAATGGTGGAGAGGATTTTGATGGGGTTGTTTTTGTTTTTATATATGATGAAGATCTGGCACGACTGCAGTATGTCCAGAGAGAGATGGGAGTTTGCTGAGAGAACATGAAGAGCAGCTGTAACAAAGAGGATACATCAGCCAAGAAGTATGCTTCCTCATCCATTGCAGACACTGCTAGGAGCACCAAAACATCTGTTGGTGTAAGTGGGTTTTTGACATAATTCTTTTGAAAACTAGGACGTGTTGTTCTGCTTTCATATGTTTGGTTGATTCCTTAATTAACAATTGAAATATTATGCTATTTTTATGGTCAGTTTATTGATTTTATTAATGTACTTGAGTGGTATTATTAGGTTCAAAACTATGTAAGCATTTTATACCAGTATAAGTTAACTTGTCTATTGATTCAGTATAGTGCAATTATCAGATTACTTATTTACATACTTATGAAGTCTTGCTAAGCAACTTTCTTTCAAATATCATTTATCAAAGTGTGTACAGTGCATAAATGCTGTTGATATAAAGAAATGAATCAACTGTAAAAAAACTTTAAACAATGAATTTTTCAAAGTAATTGTTGCTTATAAATATATTAATGAATAGTGAGCAAATGTATTTTTTCTTGTTGCGTGAATATTTTATAACTTTAGAAGCATTTTAAGTTGTTTACTTGTGGAATAATTTATAACTACATATTTGAAAAATGATTGTTAATTCAGCACAGGGTACATAAAATGATTATAACTTTTGTTATTTAAGTCTACAACAAAGAGTAAGTAGGTGTTGTTATTTTCAGGCCAATCAATATGGGCAGCCTTGGCAGCAACAGAGAAAAACTGTAGAATCAGCTAGATTAGATGTTCCAATTGACAAGTCTGACAAAACAAATTCAAAAGAAAATTTTATTCCTCATCATTCCATACAGCCTTGTCCATTTAATTTCTTAACAGCTGTGAAGCGAAAAATTGCACTTAGTGGAAATCATCCTGCATGTAAAAAGGCTTATGAGCCAGACGGGACTGAAAAGGTGCCTGAAGGTACAATGGATTTTATCAAACCATTAAAGGTACCTGATTTGAAGATTTCACCTAAGGCTGATTATTCATCTAGGGAGAGTCTTTTGTCAAATGAAGAACTGTCCAAAAAAATTGAAGCTGTTCAGAGAGATGAAATGGCATTGAAGTGCACAGATAGGGTGCCAAGGAAACTTGAATTTTCTTCATCTAGTGCTACATCAATGTTAAACTATGAAAATATTGAGCCTCTCAAAATTCCAGATGTTTCAATATCAAAGAAGAAGGATCTTTCAAGAGATAGTTCTAGGGAAAAAGAAAATAGATCTAAAAGAGTAAAGAAAGACGATCCCAACATGATGAAAAATAATGATGATCTTGAAAAGTGGTCCAAAAGTCACAGACACATATCCAGAAGAGAAATCGCAGACTCAATAGTTAATAGGAAGTTGAAAAATGACCGCATCTTAGCTCACGGACCAAAAGATAGTGATGTAATTTTGAAAAAACCAAAAAGTAGAAATGTTGTTACTTCTACTGTGAGAAAAGATGATGACAAGAGACTTAAGTATTCAAACATTCCAGCAACTAAACCTAAGAAAGAAAAAACTTTAGAGTCTAAAAATAGAACTTCAAGCAGTGAGTCTTTATATCCCTTAGATAAAGGTACACGCTTACATGAGAGGATTTTAATTAGAGAAGGTTACAAAGCTATGATTTCTGAAATTGGTGATAAAAAATACAAAGATGATAGTCAAATAACTAATTCATCAAAACAGTCAGAAGATCAAAAATATAAATCACATTCAGACACTAGATTACAAAAGCATCAGAGTAAATCTAATTCAGTAAAGCCCATAGATACTCTTACCCAAAATCGTAGTAAAGGAGTTTCAGATAAACAAAAACCCTTGAGTAAAACAGACTCAAAACATTCTTCTGAAATAAGTGAAGATCTTACAACTGCTGTTAACTCAATAGCTAGTCTAGTAAAGAGTCAAAGTTTGGCTGCTGAAGTACAATCTTCAGTAGCATCAAAAAATAAAGAAGTTGAAAAATCTCAGTCAAGTAATAGAAATACTGAAGATTCTAAGTACTCTGATAATTTTTCACATGTAGCCTCATCTAATACAATGTCCAATAGTTCAATTATTGAAACAAAACTTTCTCAAGATACTTCCTTGTCTGATAAACTTATGGATCCCATGAGAATTTCTTTTAGAGATGAGAGTTATTCAAATCAGCCCGAGTATGCTGAGCTTAAAACTCCAGAAATAAATCTTATGATTCGTTCTAAGAGAAGGAAACAAGCATTACTAGCAAGAGACAATGATAATAATGATTATAAGGAATCAAAATCAAGTCCCATCAAAAGTAGTCAAGATACTGAAGAAGCACAATTGGTAATTCATTTCTATTTTTTTATACTGTTTTATTATTAAGGAAGTATTTTAATTAATTTTTGGTTTACAGATGCATTTAAAGGCCGAAATGAATTTATTAGACTCGTTTAGTGAATCTCTGAGACAAGTAATTGATGTTGAAAGATCAAGACAGTCTAATGATGACGTAAAACAGCAATCAGTATCTTTACAAACTGATTATAAGGACATTGAATCCAGCAACATTGAATCTGAATCTTTTGATAGTAAAGAAGATGATAGAAATCAAATTCAAAAAACTACTGTTAAAGTCGTGGAAGTACAAACGCAAACTGCGAATGACATTGCAACGCAAACAGAGATGATGCTGTGCCAACGTGGAGTCAACACTAGTTTAGAATATTCAAGAATTTCTATTGATCCAGATGATATCCCACATCTGTCGTTAAATTCTGAGGATAGATATGAAAATATGGATCGAGTAGAAAATATTTCGCTCCCTAGTAAAATAAGAACGATGTCCGAGATAAGTTTACACGAAACTACCTCTTCCATAAAAACGGAAACTGGCACAGAAATCAGTATTTCCACACGCGATGTTACTTGTTCATTTAATAAATATTTAGATTTAGAGGTATGTTTTATTTTCGTTCTTATAAAAAAATATGCAAGGATATTTTAAGGAGATTAAACTAATAATTTACGTATGCATTTTGTATTTACTACTTTTCGAGATAAACCGTTAAGATTTTAAATTTACATTACTTTTCTTACATAAAATTTTACTTTATTTATATTTTTTCAACAGATAAAACAGTAAAACTTGTGAAACGTAAAATTCCATGTATGTATTTTTACATAAATTTTGTTTAAAAAAAACTTTATCAAATTCAAAATTTAAGTTAATAAACTTAGTCTCAATATTTTTTTTTTCAATTTTACTGGAATGTATAGTATTCCTTATCTTAGACAAATAACCAGTATTCCGTAATATCACATAAGAATACGATAAATGAATACTCTAACTTCACGTTGAAAATGAAACCATTTAGCTTATAGAATGAAAAATCCCCTGAGTTCTCCTTGAAGATCTTAATAACTCATTATCTTGTGGAACTTAGAATTCTTAGATTGAATTTCATTGTGCACATTTTAACGCAGATGGCGCAGCTGATAAAAGACGAGAGGCAGAGATACGATAAGATCGAAATGTTGTTTAAATCACGCGAGAAGACCTTGAATGATCGAACTAAGAAGTTAGTTAAATTGGAGGAGCAAAAACGCGCGCTAAGGGATACCGGTCAAGACAGCCGTATTAGTTCCGTCAAAAAGAAGCAGCGGGCCCTCCTGCTGAAACTGCAACAAGAGAAAGATGAAATGAACAGGTGAATTATAAAGTCTTATCGACGCAATTGGAGAAATAACATTCCTTCTTATCTATATATAACATGTTTTTATGTTCTTATATTAAAATGTTTTGTGTTTAATTTGGAATATTTAACCAATAAAACTCAATTTGATGGTTTGTTGAATAACTCTGCTCATTTGCAAATTGGGTTTTTGATATTTAATCTTTGGCAAAATATTAAAATATTTTAAATAAATATCTTGTTATGGGAGTAAAATTTTTTGAAAACTAGTTTTCCAAAACATGATAAAACTTCATCTTCATTTTTTACACTTATATCATAATAATAAATGACGCAAAAATATTACTTTTTTATAGACTGAAAGAACTTCATAAAATTGCTAGTCAAGAAAGAAAACTCATGCTGCAAAAGCAACGGGACATGTTTAATCCTGAAATGTCCACAAAGAATATTCTAAATAAGTAAAAGAGAAGTGCCGACAGTCAGTCGCCAAGGCGGCTTTCGGGTCCCATGAAGGGATACGATATTCGCAGTAATTCATCGATAAGTTCGCTATTGGATTCTGATAAGTCACAGTTCGATCGTTCTCAGTTAGACTTTAAATTGAATTTATCTGATATTGCGCCTCAAAGAAACGATCACACGTGTTCAAGGCTAGAATTGGATTCTTCTTTAAAGCAGGTAAGTTTAAAATACGATATGTATCGTGTATTATTATTAGATTATGGACTTCATAGAATTTAAACTATGTACAACTTTCGTAAAACTACTTGAATTGTTTGCCGAAGGAGTGACCCTTTGAATGTATCAATTTTTTTGCTGTACATTTCATTATTTTTATAATAGCATATATTCTGTTTTTTATAAAGAAAACAATTTGGTAATAGTTAGAAATATTTCTTTAAAAAGACTCGTTTTTAATTTTTGACTCATAATTAATTTTTAATTCTGCGTTTATTATTATAAATCATAAATAATTATAATTGTTGTGTTATTTTATAGGGTTTACATGGTGCCGACAATATCGATAAAAAGTTATCGAAACTTGAAGTTAATAAACAGCAAAAGGAGGCAGCTGCATCTAAATTGAAATATGATCTCAAGGCACGAAAATTTGAGGAGAAAATGCCAAAGGCTGATCTTCTGAAATTAAGAGCTCATCAATACGATTTAGACGCTCTATTGAAGCACGGTGCATCGGCAATGAGTTTAATGAAGAACGATTGTCGTGAAAGTTTGACTCATGACGACGATGACAAGTCGATTTCTGAGTACGTCAAGTCCGAGTCTGATGCTTTGATCGAAGAGTTCACGCAAATATGGAAATCACAATTTCCTGATTTGCATCCAGAGGTATGTATTCTACATATGAATTATAGTTTTAAATATTTTTCGCTAGCCATTAATTATAACTAATATAATTTCCCAATATAATTTCAGTCGCTCAATTTGCTCGACACACCCGAATCATTGGACGCCCTAAAGCAGATCCACCGAGCATCCACATCGAAAAGACTCGATAAAGAATCAATAAAAAAGCTCCAACAACAACTCGCCACAGCGGACAACAAAGGAGCTAAGCGCAAAGTTATAAAAAACCAAAAACCAAAGCCTTCCCAAGTTCTCGAGTCGACGTCCAAGTCAGAGGACTCGCACTACCTGGACGAACCCTTCCGGCCGGACACGGCTAAGCGTACCAAGCTAGACAACAGTGAACAGCAGTCGGACGAAAACTACCAAAACTCGATACTCGAGGAGCTCGACCTGAACGAGAGCCAAAGCTCGCTGCGCGCTCTTCTCAGGCATTCCAGTCTCCTCAAGGAGCGCAATCAGCAGCTGCTGCGCGACATCGCCGATGAACGCGAAAACGCCGCCGCAGCTGTGGACAATTCCGAGAGTCCGTTGTCGCAGAAGGACGACGAGGAGAACACGAGGGCGGGTAATACGTCGGCCAGGTCGCAGCTCAGTCTAACGATATCGCATCAGAGCTCTAACGACAGCGATAGGAGTTACACGAGGTCAGTCGTGATCAGAGCCCAGCAGGGCCATCATCATAGTCAGCACTCTGGTTTGAAGGCATCTAAAAAACTTGAACAGTGAGTGTTGTTGTAAAAATCACGATTCTACTTTGTTGTTAGCTTATTATTAATAATTAGTTACATAATTGGTTTCTCATTCATAATTAATTACTTTTTACCACGTTTTTCTTTTCAAATAAATTCTACAACTTCGCTTTTCGTATTAAAAGACTCGGTATTTATAAATTAGATCTATTAAAAAACTGTTAACAATTGGTATTTAGAGTTAGAGTACCCTTAAATTCATCATTCAATCCGCGTAAGAACCTTTTATAAAATCGGCCCAGACGCCTCGTTCTGTCTCTCTACCCTAGGTTGCTCCGTCGTGGCGCGCGCGCGGGGCGAAAGCGCGCATACCCAGACGTGCGAGCGCGCGCCCGGCGACGAACCACCGTGCGTCGGGCCACACTCTATAGCTGGACACACGTATATGCGGCCAGTCTAATTATAAACTCGTCGCGTGTACACAACGTCGAGCGAGAGCCCGTAAAAATAGATCGCTTGCTCTCTCTTTCTCTCTCGGTCCGGCGCGATGCTTGCATCCCGTAACGTCTCGCGTCGAGCTTTTCCGTTAATGTGGAAAAAAGGCGTGAGAAAACACAACAAACCGCCGCTAGGCTCTCTTGAGTTAGTCTTATATATCACGAGTGTTACCAATAATGACGCTACTCTCAACTGCAACGCTGATTGTCCGGCAGAATACTGAAGGCGCGTGAGGCCACGCTGGTGTCGAGGCGCAACTGCGTGGAGGAGTGGATCGCCTGGCATGCGCGTCTACGCGAGGAGGAGAGTCGCGTAGCACGAATGGAGCAGGCGGCCTACAAGCTCGTCAGTGCCACCGCCAAAGCCCTGTCCTCCCACAATGGTAAGATATGTTATATAGTGGCCACGATGTGGATTTTTTTGTGATTTTTGCATGTTTTTGCGGGGGTTTCTGGTTTCGCGGTTCTAAAAAATACCAGTGCGCGCGGTTGTTTGTTTACGAGGTGGCGTATTTCGGTGGGTGATCAGTACCTTTTAGTATAACTAGCGGCACACGAATTGGGAGCGCAGTGAGATACAATGTGCAGCGTTGCATGCGTAAATTTCGCGAAAAAAGTTCATTATTCATGTCCGAGAAAAAAACAATTTTTTGTTGACAATATAAGCGTAACAATAAAATGTTTTAAAATTTTAATAGACAAATTTTTAATACACAAATTTCTGAATGTACACTGTTATAAAGTTTTTTGCAATGTTGGTAGTATTTACGAATTGATTAATATTTTGAAAATGTATTATAGTATTACATACATGTACATGAAAAAACTCCATAAAAATATGAGGAATCCTAAAAAATCGTTATTTAATAAATATCCGCAATTTTTAAGAGATATTTTTCCTGTATATAAAAAAGAGTTTATTCATATAACATAGTGTTAAGCTGTTTAATTATTTCTGACAATAGTATTTTAAATGGCTCTGTATTATAATATACAAATATTAAATACAAAATTAGTAAGAAAGGTTACATTTCATGGAAGTTTATCATAATATACATAACGAATTTCACTAATAAGGGTCCCAAAATTACATTATAGCTTCTTGATTTTATTATCTGTGAAACTCATTGTTCGTTATTTGAAAGTAGATTTCAGTTGTCATCCGTTATTGGATTTCCATAAATTCGTAGAATCTATTTAGTAATATTTCGACTTAATACGCACTATTGTGTGATATATTTTTGTAAGATTTACCACAATGTGTACGTTTTGATTCTTACCTTCTTTGTTAATATTCCAATTGAACAAGTTGTTTAAAAGTTATTAAGTGTCAAATCCTTTTTTGACGTCACGCCACAGACAAATTCCACATTTTGACGTCACGCGGTAGTAATTTTTAAACCGTAATATCTTTATCACATTCGAAAATATTTAAAATATTCGAAGACTTAACAATAAAATTAAGCATTTGTTACATTATAAAATGAAATAAATTATCTTAAAACGAAAATATATTGCTAAATTAATTTTTTATTAATTTTTTATTATTCACTTTAGATCTGTAAGCGTTGCATCTTTATAAACTTTATAATAATTCATTATATTTGATATAATTTATCTACTATAAATGAGAATTGTCATTCTTTAAAATTGTTATTAGCATGATTCTGATATATTTAAATGATTCACTTAATAATTCTTGAAAACTGCATATTTTACACATTTCATTTCCTGGAAAGTCGAACCATCTGTCTTATAGCTTCTTTGCCCATAAACAATTGATATATAAACGTAAACATTTTTTTCGTTCATTATTTAAAGGAAATTTGTTTTGAAAACAATCACCTTTCAGACACAACAGTTTCCTCGGACACTAGCGACGTCGAGGGGAGAATCGAGTTGCTCACGCAAAAGTTGGCGGATCGTCGTTTGGAGATGGCTCGGCTAAAAAAGGAGGCACGCAAACAAGCTAAACAGCGACTTAGGGCATTAGAAGCTAATCTATTAAATCAAATTAAGGTAAATATTATAGTGATAACAACAATAGACATTGCAACAGTGATTTCGTCGTATTTATGTTTTTAATCATAACAATTTTAATTTCAGAAATATGACGCCACAATTCTTGATATGCGTAAAAAGCTGGAGTCAAGAAGGGCGTCGAGTAAAGAGAGCGAAAAATTAGCTATCGAATCTAAGTCTGTAGTAGATTTTAAAGTACCTGAAATCCCTATTAAGAAAATACAGGAAATATATAAAAGTAGTGACTTGTTACGGTCAAAGTCTGACTCCGATATAATATCGACGAGAAGTCAAGGCAAAAATGAAAAATCAAAAGATGATAAAGCAAGATCAAGTGCTGCCGAAAAAGATTCGTCCCGAAGTAAAAGTACGACTGAATCTAAGATTTTATCATCGCTTTATACCGTATACGATGATGATCATGAATCGTCGGAAAAGTCAGATTATAGTGCTGCGCATTCACACAAAACAAAATCTAACTCGGAAGAAATTGCTACGCAGAAGAGCGTCGCTACCGAAATTCAAGAAATGAAACGATCTTCATCACAGAGTAGTAATATTTCAGAAGAAATTCCGAGCGAAGCCTATTCTGTTAGATCGCAAACTGAACAGATTCAGAATGTAAAAACTTTGGAAGCATCATCGTCGCAATATATCTCAGAAAAAATTGAATATGTTACAAGTGCAGGATTATCTAGGAGCGATGTGAAGGAGAGTTCGGTTGTTGAAGAAGAATTAACGGCCGGTTCCGATGAAACATCATTAATATTTTCTAAAAAACTAGATCACATCCAGTTGCACAACAAGGAACTCAATGATGACATCCATAATTTGGAAAACGATCTTAAAGAATTAACGGAAATGATGTCGAATTTCAGCAAAAAGTCTGACGAAAAAACTTCGAAGTCGATAGATAGCATGGAAAAGACTTCAAAAGACGTTGAGAAAACCACTTCCAGAGAGATTTCCGAAGAATTACCAGCATCTGAATTATCTGTACAAAGTGACAATATTGATGAAGACTTACAAATTAGAGTTAAGAATATTTTATCAGATGTAATACCAGAAACAGATAATTTATTGAGCTCGATTGAAGAGCTTGATACGAGAATAAAAAGTAGAGAAATGCCTGATAGTGTAGGAAAAACTATCTCTGAACATGTACATAAATCTACAGTCACTGAAGAAATTCTGACACTCGAAGAAAAAGATGAGACGTCGCTGGGTGCTAACCATTACCAAAGTGAAGTTAATTCGGTGTCGGAAATTATATCAATTGCTGTTGAAGAAGACAAGGAGAACGTTTCACCAAATGAATCTCAGCCCGTACTGCACAAAGTATCCAAATCGCTTGAAGACGCAATTAGTAGTCAAATACAATCAGAGTATGATTCTGAATTTGAGAAATTCAGTAGTGTTCACATTCAGGAAGATCAATCTGATGAATCTATGACTTTAAAGAAAACGGCAGAAATTTCTGTTGACCATATTGTATCTTCTAAAATAGATGAACATGATAACACTGAAGATCAAATTTATACAGAAACAGAAGATAAAATTATTGACACTAAAATTTCTGCAACTGAAGATATTTCTGCAAACCATATTGTGTCGTCGAAAATCATTGAAGAACTTTCCATTGAACAAGTAGAATCATCGAAAATTAATGAAGACATTTCCACAGAACAGAATGTAATTTCAAAGATTATCGATGACAGTGCTGGAGACAAAGTTATAGAATCTAAGATTGGTGATAACAATTCAGCAGAAGAATTATCTTTAAAAATCTCTGATGAAAATTCTATAAATGAAGTAAAAAACAAGGATGTCGAAGAAAATTCTGTAAATCAATCTGTTTCCTCAAAAATTATGGAAAAAGCCACCACTGATAAAACAAATGAAATAATACTTAATGAAATTCCTAGTGCGACTGAAGATAAATTTATTGAGAGTAAAATTTCTACTCCTGAAGAAGTCAATGAACCATCGTTAAAAGAAAACAATGAGACTGAAATTTCGATTGCTAAGACTGAATCAGGCAACGATTGGACATTATCCGATTCCTTCGAAGTTCAACCAATTTATGATAAAGATTCTAAATCAGTCGACTTGGAGCTACATAATGTTTCTGATTATCAAGACAACAGAGATGAAGACCGAAATGGGATAAGTGACATGGAAGACTCCACGATGTTCTTGCCTAAAGGTGAATCAACGAATCTCCAAGAAACTTTTGCACTTAAACTGGATGAGTCAAGTGAGCCTCGCATCGGCATTCGTTCTGATGAGTTCAATGACATTCTCGAGATAATCGAGCGTGAGACGAAAAACGACGATGAGCGAACGCTTGCTGCGGCTCCTGAACCTGCAGTATTGAACGTGGAAGGTCAGAAACTACCAAAAATAGATGTTAAAATCGATAGCCCTATTGAATGCGACGTATCAGTGACGATAAAGACTGCAGACGACGAATCGGAAAGTATAGAAGAAGAGATAGAGAACAGAAACGATGCGAGTATCTCTGAAGATTTGTTAAACGAAAAATCTGTAGCAGAAGATGATCAAGATTTGCCACAAATAGAAATCGGTGTTAAAATACAATTGGTTGATGAAGAGGACGAGAAAAGTAAAGAAGAAGATGAGTCGAAATCTACTTCCCCTATAAAAGATGATAAGGTTCAAACATTTGAGGCTGGAGAAGACCGGGGAAGCTCGGACGGAGAGCAGTTGGACAATTTGATTGAAGTGGCAGAAGGTAAGCTGGATACCGTGGAAAAACTAACGCCACCCAAAAAAGAATCAACATCTGAAGAAAGAGTAGAAAAGGAGTTAGCCATGGAAAAACCAAAAACGCATATAACAGTTTTCTTGGACAGAACTTTCGAAGTAATTAAGGACCCGGAGTATGAAGATATTTCTGAGGAAAGTTTAGAAGTATCAGAAATTCTTGATAAATCTGAATCACGTATTTCCCAAAAATCAAAGAAGTTCTCGACAATACCGGAAAAATATGTTATTAAATCGAAATCCGACGAAGTTTTACGCATACTAGACGAAATATCAGGAAGATCTTCGAGTAGTCAAAAAGAAGAACTTCAGGAAGATCGTAAGAGTAATGACGCAAAGACTATAAGTTCAAGCGTTTTCAATGAAAAACAAGTTGCTCCGCCTCCGTCACCAGAAAAGTTAAATGACACCGAAAACGTAGAACAAAAAGAATATAACGTAAGTACGCCTAAAGAAAATTCTTTAGCAGAAGTCTCAAAGGACGAAGTCCCTGCCGGAGATGCGAAACCTACATTCGAAGACGAAAATGCCGAAGAAAAGCAAGAGGATAAAATCGCGTCAGAATCCAGTGGCGGAATGGACACGCCGCGCGGTGTCTCCGAGATCGATATGGATTCACCACGAGACGGAAATGATGACTCGCGGCTCGACGTCGATGCGCTTGATGATGATCTATTGAGTGGCAATTCTTTGCTACTACGCAATGCACAGCCGGGCGACGGAAAGACTGAGTTTCGCACAACACCCATGGGTGTCACTTCTGAAAAGGATATCGAGGCTATGATCGATAAGCTAAAAGGTAATGATATCCACGTGTCTTTTAAAATTTTCATTTTTTATTTTAATTGGTTTTAGTTACTTATTTATTTTTCCGTGGCTGTACAATTGAGCAATACAGCGATGCAGCAAAAGATCGATGTAATTGATTCATCAAACTATGATTAATCAAGCTAGATCCTGCAGATTTAATGTTTGAATCGAATTATAATATAAGAAAATTTATTTGAAATATTTAGATTTGGATTGTTTAAATTAAATGAAACTTATTTCGAGATCATTATAATTTATTTAAGATAATTAATAAATTTAAATGTTCGTCGCTGTATTGAACGCACTTTGAACATTAGATAAGTAGTAAGCTACATGCAGACTTCAACGATATTTCTCAATGTCAATTTATATTTTCAAATAGATCAAATTACCATTTTCATTAAATCGCAAATGTTTTTAGAATTCATAAAATTTTTCAATACTTGCTTCAAAACATAAAAGGTATATTTTTTCTGTTACTATAAAAATAGTATATAATTAAAGTAAATTGTTTTGCAATGTTTTAATAATTAAGGAAAAATAATATATTTTTATAGTTTTGTACATTTCTATTAAGAAAAAATATATTTTTTAACATTTTATTAGTAATTGTCTATGTTGATATCTCAATCGTTCTTTGTTATTGATCTTCAAACACCTCAATTTCAAATCCATGTAAATAATCAAAATTTACACTTTAAGAGCTACAAAAGCTCTTCAAGACCATTGGCATATAATAATTACATTATGTAAGACTTTTATTGTTATTTTTTTTTTTTTTTGGCTGAGAGATATTGTTTGTATTCGCTGAATGCATTTCGCACATAAGGACATCGGTGTAAAGAACCATAAATTCAGAGGGAGAATAAAAGTAAAAACACGCAGTTAAACGGGCCAATTTTATTATACATTTCTTTATTTTTATTTTCTCATAATGGCTGTGTGCTCTTATGCAAAAGCATTGCCTGGTATAGCAAATATGTTGTTTATTTTACAGAATAGCAAAGTCGAGATAATATTTATCATAAAGGTAATTTATACATACGACAAAATTTGGAATGACACGAATCATTGACTTGTCTTCTTTGTACGAATTAGGTGTCGCATGAATATGCTTGTCCGTGATATATCTTATGAAACACCTACAACCAAATTATTTATATGCACAATAAGCCTGTAAATATGTGTATCACATATCATATATTATATTTTTAATTTTCCCCCCGTTTTTTTAACATCCCTCTAAATATTTTACGTATAAGTGACGTGAGTATATTTATGAATGTATTGGTCTTGAAAATGTTTATACTATTAGTATAGCTTGTCAAAATATTAGCACAACACTTTTTTGTGCCAAAGAGAATATTTATATATAATATCATATTATCCATTTAATGTAAGAGTTAATTATTGCCCTATAATCATTTTAACCATGTTAATTACGAATGAACAAAAGTTAATATTTACTATTTCATTTGTAAATATTAAAAGAACGCCCCTTCAGGCTATGTATTAACTTAGACTCATACTTGCCTTCGGGGCGCTCCCGCGCCCCTTGATAATTAAATGTTTTAATAATCTTTGTTTTACTTGGTAGATAATTAACTGTTACAACATTTTGAAATTCAAGCTTTTACTTTACAATTATAGAGACGATATTTGGGATCAAATTATATGACCAAATTATAAATAATATGTATAGAACTTTAATGGAATGTTGTCAACACAGCTTTAACTATTTTTTGTTTGCATCAAAGAACCTTTACTATTCGTATTTAAAATTCAATACTTCATTTGTATATTTCTAGAAGCACTAAAAATTCAGTATATATTTTGAACCCTTTAATATACCTATAACGTATACTTAAATAAATTAAAGAGTTGTTTTTACCTAAAAAGAAATACCTTTTATTTTATTTGACAAGTATTAATAATTTTTTCTTTAATTAGCTTCATTGGAGCAACCTGGTTTGGAGGTAGCCGAGTTGGAGGCAAAGCTACTCCAGATAGAAAATCTCCAGATTGAACTTGAGGTAAGCCAACATAAGTTAAAAAAAACTGGGTAGTTCCAATTTATAAATCTATCAAACAATAATTAAAAAATTCTTCTCTCAAACAGATCAAAAAACTAGAAGCCGAGGAAGAATCTTACTACGTGCGAGAGATCCCGAATAAGCCACCACCTCCTTATACACCTCCCGGAGTCATTCGCATGACTAGCACTCACGGTTCTCCTTCGCCACCTCCAGCTGTTGTTCCTACAAACGTCGAAGAACTCACTGCGATCACGGAGAAAGCCACTGCCTTTATATACCGCTCCAAACAGACCAGCGAGGACATTCTGGCGCTGGAAGCACCGCTCGAGATTTACGAGCTCGCCTAAGATAACAACAATGACACCCTCAAGAAGGACCGGCGGATTTACAATACCTTTCTCTTTGACTTATGCAAGGAACTCATCGCTGAAATGTACAAAGCTGAATACGAAAAACCCGGACCCAGCTGGACCAAACCCAGCGTCAAGACAAAGCCAGCAGTAAAGATAGCCAGGACTCTAGACGAACTTAATGACTTTGTCTCGAAGGAGGTGGCGACCCTGTTTGGCTTCAAAACGAAATTGCAACGTGAGAATATGGTCATGAGGTGGAGTCGAAAGAGGAGAGATAGAGTGGACGAGTTGTTAGCCAAGGAGGCCCAGGCTGAGGAGAAGGAATGGACCAAATTTCATCATGACGAGCTGGCAGTTAAAAACGAGCTGACTATGACGATACTGGATACGTTGATACTTGAAACAACGAATTGCGTGAAAGCTGCGTACGCGAAGAAACGCAAAGTTGTTCAGGATTGAGATGACATGGTTTTTGTCGTGCTAAGACCTATATTACCTATGAAATTATACTGTAGAAACTATGTTTCAGTGAGTAGAGAGTTCTTTTTTCTCTATTTATTGTATATAAACATATTTTAACGATACAAACAGAATAAGTGTTGTTCGATTATAAAAGTTTTTAAGTAGGTTCATTAGTGGATCCATTAGTGGACTGCACGGTAAAAAAGTCTTAAGAATAATCGGTATAAAGCAACATTGAATCGAATTTTTGATGAAAATAATTAAATATTAATAGTTAGCAAAATTAGAAGTAATTCATAAAAGTATTTCAGTTTGGCTAATATTTTTCTATTTCTCTTCTGGATTTAGACATATTCAATTACGGTAGAATAAAGTACTTCAGTGTTTAGATTTATTTTGTATTAACACTTTCAGTGCTACATGACACATATATGTGCCATGACTTTTTGTAGACGTTAATGTTAATGCAGACCTAGGAATGATTGAAATTGCTTCTTTTTTTCTTATGTAACAGAACATTTAAATGATAAAAATGCAATATAGAAAATCTAGGGTTCCACAAATGCATCTGAAATAACAAAATTAGGGTTTAAAAAAAAAATTATACTATTATGTTCTCATCACTGAAAGTGTTAATTAACGTCCGACTCGTAAATAACCAATATGCCTTAAAAAAATTGAAATTTGTAATATAGCAATGGCCTAAAATACCATATACCGAATAGTTCTAAATTGGATAGCAACAAGTTTGTAGTGGAAAAAAAATAACAAAGGGTTTTGAAAAATAACAGTATGTAAAATTAGTAAACAATTTCAGAATAACAGCTTTACTATTTTTACCGTGCAGTAATCAATGATTAAAAAAAAAAATTATCGTCTGTACTGTATGAAAAATCGCACAATATGTTTTTCTTCAGAAATGAATTTACCGTTGAAGGTAAAATTTGTATCATTTTTCGAAGTGAAATTTTAGATTCATTGTAAAAAATTAGTTCGGCAGATTTAGATATATTTTATTGATGAATTAAAATTTCACTTTATTTGAAATTTCTGATGTGTTATACTGAAAATTGAGAAAGAAATGTAAAGTTCTACTTTAAGTTTAATGGGAAGCATTTCAAAGGTTGAAGATTGAACTTACCATTTACTTACATTTACGCATAGGCTGGTTCCTATTTAATTTGTTGACAAGGCATTTTTTACTCCTTACAAACATACACAACAATTTTCGTAACTATTTCGAAAAAAGTTGTGCTATTGAAATTAGAAAACAAATCATGTAGTGGAAATGGTTCTTCATAGTTATACGATAATCAAACGCACTATGTCAGAATGAAAGTTGATATTTATATGATGCGATACAAATGAGAAACGTGTACAATACAAACATATACGTATAAAGGAGCGTATTCACTTATGTAATTACCACATATACCGTTATGTTGTAGAAATATATATATTAGGTTTGCCGGCAATTAAGAGAATTTATACATTCGTGAGAGACGATGTAAAACTTTAGCATTTCTAGTTCCAACTCTTAGATAACTGGGGGTTGTCACTATTATTATTATTATTACTATTATTATTATTATTATTATTACTATTGTTATTACTATTACTATTAACGAGGGCGATGCTCAATTTACATGTACTAATAAAATTAACAAACCTGTAAGACTGATATTTCGGGGCCATTTCGATTGATGAAAATTTCGATAGATTCGCGTGAACATGGAAACATAAGTAAAGGCTGAATGACGCAGGGTAAGGTGTTCAGTGCGTCAATTCTGAAGCTACCTGCTTCAGTAATAGTATTGACAACGAAAGATAAATATTTTTTTTAATTAAGAAGGATGTCTCTTACGCGGAAGAAAAATACAAAAAAAAAGGAATAAAACTAACAAAATCGTGTACTTCTAAGATTGACAAAGACTTTTCAGAATTTATTTTGGTTTTTAATGATAAAAGCCTGTCGCATTGTTAAGCGATCAGTAGTTGCATTTGTTGTTTGTGTCTTTTTGGGCGTTCTGAAAAGCTGTCTGACTTAAATTTATTTTTCTTGGTTGTGATGTAAATATAGTGAAAGAATGTTTGCGTGCATGAATTTTTTCACGATGTATATACTATAGAAAGTAAGAATTGTTTTATACAATTTTTGCCTTTCTGATTTTGTTTTCTTTTTCTGATTTCGAGAAAAGAGTGTTATAAACAATCGTAATAAATCCGTTTATTGTATAGTTCGCGTTTGAACAGTTCAGTGCAACCTGTTTTGGAGCTGTATCCGCACGATACCAGGTAGATTGTTATCAGTAACCTATTGTATGTAGAATTTGTACTTAATTAAGTTGTAATATATATTTTATAATAAATGCATAAAAATTTTACTTAAGCGTTAGTCATTCGTGACCCTTTATCGTTATTACAATTACGAATAATTGAATATTTTTAAGTTCAAACAATATTATTTATATCAATTTTTTATATTTTGGAAGATAGGAATCAAGGGTAGGACAGAGGATATCGAATAAAAGAAGAACAGCAGATATTTAATTTCAAGTCTTCCAACCCCATATTTATTTCGGCAATGCCTTTTATATGAAAAAGTACAACACCATTTTTCGAAAGGGACGATATACACTTGTTTGTCGGTTTCAAGGGAGAGCAAGAGAGAGAAAGAGACAGGGAAAGATTATAGGAGGAGGATGAGCGTCGAGACGTAGTGGAAAAGGATATGGAGGGCAAGGACATAGAGAGGTATGCGGAGGGTAGGTAAGTGCAAAAAGGGGACTTCTCAAGAGAATACAATGTCATCATGTATATATAACTATTTTAAGATGTATAGCGTTTAAAACTTAATGGTAAAAAATACGAATTCTGCCTTTCTCTGTCATCATCATATTATCCCATAGTTGTGTGTCATTATCTATATATATATGATCGACGTATAGAAATCAATAACAACGAAGTACTTGTAATAATTACATTCAATCGCTCTCTATGTAAGTAGCAAGTCCACGAATGAATTATCGCTTAACACTGTATATTCTGTAATAATTAGCAAAGAAAAAGAAAGAAAAAAGAAGTCATGTATGCCATTTTTTTTATTTTATTTATATAATATACTTTTTTTCTTCTGTAATCTCTTGTTTCTCATACGACTTTTTTTCTCTCTATATATAGTAGATTGGCGATAAAAGTTGCGGGCGCGTGATGTGCTCTGCATCTGCTTATTTAACTTGTGTATTCTCGGGCGAAATCTGTACAGGGCGTCTTGGCATTCATCTCTCATTCGAGCATTTTCTTGTTTTTCTTTTTTACTTTCTTTCGCGACTGCTCGACGCCCTGTACACATTTTCACTTAACAATTATTACGTAGATTAAATGTACACGAGCTTAAAAGTATTATCCACCGGGTTCCTCGTCGTCATCATCTACCTTTCTTCTCTCTCCCCCCTATACACGGGCGTACATCTTTTTCCTCCTCCTCTCGTCTTATCATCAACAACGTTTAATTACACGTAAAATCACTATGCTTTGTTTTTTTTTCTTTTTTTTTTGCTTAGCGAGAGACATTTCATGCAAATGCGGCTTCTTTATTATTACTATTATTATTTTTCATTTTAATACGCGAGTTGAGTTGTAACCGTTTAAGAGTTGATTGCGTCTCCTATTGTATTTGCTTTAATATATACGAGCTCTATAAACGACAGATTAACGACGTTCTTTACGTTTTGCTTTACTTTATTTAATTGTTATCTTTTTTTTCGTCTATATATTTAATTCCCCTCTATTTTTTTTATAGTACTTTGTTTTCTCAAACCCGTTTACATGCATTTGGAAAATATGTTCTTCTAATGTGTGTATAAGAACGCGAGACAGACGTTTAATATATGTCGTACACACGCGTCCGCTATCCCCTGCTCTCGTGATTGTCATTCTTTTGTCTATTATATACCCAATGTAGCTTTTCGTTCGCGTTTCTCTCGTAAGAATTACCGAATGTGTATATGTATGTGTATGTTCGTATAGAGTTCAAGAAGCGGAAATAAGAGAAGTGTATAGCTCCCCCGCAAGTATATAGAGAGAACATGTTTTCGAAAGCATGTAAAAAGCGTCGTATAACACAACGGCTCGAAGAGGAAGTGTCGCTGCACGTAGAAAAAACGATTGGCGTTAGGTATACAAGATATATTCATCAACTGAACGCCGATTTCCAAAAATTCTCGAATCACATAATTGCGTTCACATATTTTTTTCTATTATAAAAACACTGTCGCATTTTATTGCTCGTAATTGATCAACGAAAAAGCAATTTCTCCCTACACATCTCGACCCCCTCCGTTATCAATTAACACGTGCGGAATTTTTGGAAAAGGACGACGGAAAGTTTGTTTAGCTAAAAATCGCACCCGCATCGTCGCGCAGCACAATTATTCATCTCTTTCTTTCTCTCTTTTTATATATACCTCGCCCTCTTTCTCAACGTGGAACACAAATCAACGGCTGGATGCACATATATATAACAGGATCGCACTCTCGCTATAATAATAATAATATCGGAACTCAGCGAAGAAATCGAGCGCGCGCGCTGCATTTTTTATTTTCAAACTTTTCATACATAAGGTTTTTATTGCCGTGCTACACGAGAACCTCTCTGAGGCGAAACGTTGTGAGTGTAATACTTTGTGTTATGTATTTTTATTTTTGTATTTGTTCACCTTAAATATTTTCCATTGCTCGCGTCCACTCTTTCCCGTCTCTCTCACACACACTCTCTTTCTCGCCGCGCTTTCCGGATTACGAAACTCGCGAATTTTTCAGTATGAGCCGGATATATACATATTATGCTTTTCACGCTCTTATCTTCCTCCCTCGCGTGTACATATATAAGCCGCTGCTCGGACTCTCGTATAGAATATTTATTATGAAAAAGTTCGATCGGGTATCAGTGCGAATTGCGACCGTTTATGTAATTATTTCGCGCGTTACGTAAGCGACGAGGCGATTTGCTTTCGACGAGGGATACATAAACTTGCACTCAAAATCAACACTTTCTATATGGCAGAATGTTTTTACAACTTACTCGTACAGTTTTCTTATATAAAAAACGCGCTTACAAAAGGTTTCGGAATTACAAAAAAAGTCCAACTGAACGATACTCGAATATACAAACATATTTATATATGTACGCTCGAAGTAAGTCACAAAAAATTCAAAGACGCATCAACTTAGAAAATGAAGAATTACATTCCGTCTTTATACAAATCAACCTCGATTATATATAATTCGTACAAGAGTCAGAGAGCTCAACTTTACATGCGAGACCGGAACGTCAAAACGATCACATACCTCTCTCGCTCTCACACACAATAATACAATCAGATTGCTTCTTTTTGGCCGTTTTATTCTCTCTCTCTCTCCTCACACACTTCGTCTCTCTCTATCTCTCTTACACGAAAAAATTTCTCCCCTCCCCCCGACGCCTCCTAAGTATATATAATTAATTTTTTTATTTTTCGTTTTATCGACATATCTCAGCATCTTCACTAATTACTTTGTAATTGGCACGAATTTGTCCTTATACAGCTCTGTTACACAGTATTATTACATTTTATATCGTAATACGCGACATACGAAAATAAGAACGGGAGAGAAAAACGAGAGTTTATGTATGTGTCTGTGTATGTGTGTGAATATTTTCGTGCGGGGGAAATGCATAGTACATTACATGTGTGTATAAGAAGAAATGCATTTGGAGTCGAGGCAATAATGTATGCGAAAATTGCGCACGTTATCCTCTCTCGTATCTTCGCGCGCACGTTGCACGTGCGCGAAAAAGCAGCTAGCTAATATATGTGTACGTGTTTGTTCGGGACTTGTATTATGCTTGTAGGTGTGTATATGTAAAACATTATACATTATCTGAAATAGTAAAATTTATTAAAATATCCTATAGCGATTCTTTTTCCATTTCTCTCTGTCATATCTTTTGTTTCTTCCTCTCTCTCGTCTTCGCTTGATACATTATGTGTGGGGTGTGCTTATTGGCGCTCGAGCTAACCGCGGCGAAGAAACGGAAACCCAGAAAAGCGTATATGTTTATAAATTTTACTCGAATCTGTCCTTTCGTAATATCGCTTGATTCTTCTCGCGATGCGCGAACAATTTATATACATACCATATACGCCTTTCCGGGAATAATGAGATAGTTGTCCCACGTTCTATGGATTATTTCGCGTAACGAATAGACTATCTATGATACAATGATGTTGTATAATACATAAGGATATATTATATATAATGCAGTAACCTAATACTTTTTGCAGAACACTTTTGTGCAGAGACCTTAGAATCGACATCTTTTTTGCTATATTATTATTATTATTATTTCTTTTTTATTTCTTAAAATCTTTCTTTCGCATCGATGTAAGCTGGCGCGATACCTTTTGTATAGTACTTTTTATATATGGGATTTCACATCGACTTTTGCTATATCATTTGGAACGTTTTATTATTATTATTTTTTTGTTATCTCTCTTTCGATAGTTTACTTCTTTATATTTATCACTGAAAAATAGAAAGGACAGATGATGAGATTTTACGTTGAATGGAGTCGGACGCTGATATAAAGAACGTTTATTTTTATTTTTTTTTATTTTTGTCATATATATACTTCGTTTTATAACTCGAGACATTATATAGCTTTGCGTGAAATTGAGTTTTTCTTTAACGTCGATTTGAGTAAAAAAATTTACCAATAACTTTTATCGAAAATATCAAAAAATAGTCATCGTTTGTAATCTTCGCGTGTGTGTCCTCACATATTCGCTTACTCGCTTAAAATGAAGAAATGCACATTTTTGTCGATAGAGTTATACACTTGCTTATATAGTCTGTTGTTTCGATATGTTGAATCTCACTATTGAGTACCAAACGAGGATAATACATAAGCGCAATGATAGCCAGGAACGCAAAATCGAAAATCGCGCTTCTAAGGCCTTGTGTGTATACGTAAGACGAAGATCTGCAAGATAATAGCGAACCAGAAAGTAAAAAGGGCGAGCAAGAAAAAAACTTACGGTGTTGTACGTAGTCTAAAAAAAATATAGGATAAAATCGTATATAGCGAGGCACAAAAAAGTTTATGTGTGTACGTTCTATAAGTGTAAGAATATTGGGGGCGACGGGATGATAAAAAAAATCGGGATAAAGAAAAAAGTTCGACTGCTGTAGAAGAAAAGAAGAAATGCGCCGTATCTGATGATCGTTTAAAAAAATCAGTTCGGAAACTCGGCATGAGAGTACGGTATATATATATCACGCTACGCATGTGTGTATGTCTGTATGTGTGTGTATTTATACAGGAAAGTCGAAATGCACGAAGAAGAAGAGACAGTTGTACAAATAATAAATATACGAAAAAAAATGTCTGCATGCATGTACATTTATAATGTGGATGCAAGTACGCGAACGTCGGACGATATGCGATTGAACCTCCCATGTATACGTATAATATGTAATTATGTAGAAACTAGATTACAATGAAAAATCTTAACGCCATATTTTCAATTCATCACGTTTCGCGTAATATTTTGTTACTTTTTTTTTCACCATTATTTTTTGTTCATTCCCTCTTCTCTGTTCCCTCTCCCTCAGTTTCCATTTAAAAAATAATTAAATGAAACATTTGTACTTTAGCAGTGTAGAGCAGTCGTTTGTATATATATAAGTATATTATCGATATATCATACATATACATTTATTCAATTATTTATTTATCTATTATAGATTCGTTTATATAGCTTATTTATTTAAAAACAATTCCCGCCGTAATAGAGTTGCGATTGCGCCTTCTTGTTTCTCTCCCTCTCTGTCTCTTTTTTATTCTCTTTCTCGTGTTCGACTAATATATTATTGTATATATACGAATCTCAAATTTTTTTGTTTCTCTCTTTCTCTCCCTCTCTCCCCCCTTCTCTCTCTTTCTCTCCTATAATAATAATATACGCTCGCCTCACGCGCTCCGCATTTATATATATGAAATCATATGTAATATCGCGCTACACGAGTCCACGATATACTTATAATATATTTTTTCCTCGTCTCTTCGTTTATTATAATATATGTATACGCATATAGTGTCGTCGTCATGATCAGCGGCTTTTAAAGCGTTCGTAAAACTTACCGTATCTATAAATTTATACACATAGAATCAATGTCAAACAAAATAATTCGCTCTGTCAATCTCTCTCTTTCTTTCATTTCATTTTCGTCGCTTTTCTTTTTTTCTTTCTTTCTTTCTGTTTTTTTTTCTTATTGCGATTATATTAGTCTTCTTGCTGTCGGCGAGGAAGAGGAGGATATATATAATTTATATAAGATAGAAAAAACGAATGAGCGAGTCTGAAGGGAGAGCTCTGTACGGGCGACTTTTTTCGCTTACTTTTTTGTTTGCCTCCTCCTTTAACGTCGGACCGGAGAGACTCTTTGAGCTATCCGCGTATGTGTCCGACGCAATTCTTCATTTTTTTGTTGTTGTTTTGTGTTTCGTTTCGCGAAGGTGTGACGCGACAATAAATTATTTGCAATTCTATTATACTTTCTCGCGACGCAGTTATTGTCGCCCACCCCTATGCTATACGCTGCTGGAAAAACTGTAGATTTACTTGTTTCGCAAAACTTAATTTTCTCTTGATAATTTAACGATAAATATTAATTAACAAACGCACCCTCTACATATTTTAGAGTCAACTTCTAAAACATGGGATGGGAAACTCATTCATTTTCTCGAATGAATTATATGTATAAGTATATACTCTCACGATTTATTCCTCTAAATTATTTAAAGAGTAAAAGATTTTCTAAATACAATTTATACAACAATTAAAATTCATAAATTTCCCTCAATTATAATCGATAACAATTAAAAAATAACACGAATATAAACAACGATTTTTTGAAAATAATTTCAAACATGCAAACAAAAATGTACACATTATACAAATAAACGAATATACGCGTGCTTATATTATATATATGCGCGTCGTCTCCTCCAGCAGTGTAAAATTTCTCGCACGTGATAAAAATCGACATTAAAACGATGTATCGCGCAACAATGAAACGAGAGATGATCACATATACAAAAAAATGCTTTTACGAATATAATATATGCATGTGTGTGTGATGTGTGTGTGTGTCGTTCCTCAAACGCTTATACTTTTTTTTCTCGTTCTCCTCTTACACAATAACGCAACGGAAAAACTCGTCACTCGCACAATAATAACGATATACAAAAGGATTTTTCGACCACTTTTACACGATTGCGCTCGTAATGACGTAAATATAGTATATGAGGGTGTAGTGCGTCCATGTCGAATGCACGTACAATGGGTTCAATTACGGATGCACGACATAATCAATAAAAATTGCCTCGCGAGGGAATTTCATCGAAACGTATATATATATGTATGATGTGATATATATAAGTGTGTATTGTAATGAAATATATGCGCGCGGATCACACAAATGCTTCGACGTCAATTCCACGTGCGATAAAACGCCATATCTCACCCGCAGGGACACCCCGAGTTCTCAAAAAGGTTCTCTTATTACTCCTCGATAATATATAACTAATCAATTAATTAATCAATTCATAATAATAATCGTGTATAGATAACAGCGATAAATATATATGTATATATGTATATACGCATAGATAGGTAAAATAGCACCATAAGATCGAGACGCTTGCGCGCGCGCACGTCGAGGGGCGCGCGAGAGTGTAAAAAGTATGTATGTATGTGTCTGTGTGTGTTTGTGTATAATAAGTGTGAAGAGGATTGTGCCGTGAGAAAGATTTGTTTTAAGCGCTAATTATTTCATTTAGGTTTTTCTTTTCATCAGCCTATACGAACGAAGAACAAATACGATATACGAAAAATTACAAATCGTTTTATATAATATGATACAATTTTTACAAGAGTCCTTAAAATGCGCAACACGCGTGTAAAATATTCTTTAATCATATATAAGTTTTCTTACAGCGTATCTATAGTTGAAAAATTGTTTAACAATTTTTTTTTTTTTTTACCTTCATTGAGTTTTTTTTATCTTATTGCGTGGCTCAAAGCTATAAAGTATGAAATCGAACGGAATTTTTATCAAAAAACAACGACACCGATGAGAATGAAGTTGGTGTTCTGAAATATATCTTTATATACTATATCTATATAGATGACGGTTCATGAAGATGTAATCAAAAAACTTTTTATTTTTACACACATCCACTTAAACATATTCATTAAAAAGAGAGATTTACGCGCGAAAACGAATCCTCGTCTTAACGAAACTTCACCATTTATGTAAAAAATTTAGAATATTTTAAATTCTTAGAGGAATGAATATATTATATGCGTTTTTAGTCTGCTAAAAATTTATTTAAAACGTCACGTCTTATACCTTTTATAAAAGTTCGCGTTGTCGTCAGCCCTAACTACCTTTTTCCTCTTTAAAACGCTCTTATACAAGGATATAATTGGAGCAAAAGACACACGGCACATAGAAAGAAACGCGCGGCGAGCTTGGAAATTAAACGACATCCTCCTAAGGTTAAAGCAGATCGACGTGTGGGTGAGTTGAGGGGTGGAAGCATGGAGGCTGAAAAAGGTCAGAAGAATATCTTTCTTTTTTCTTTATCCTCTACTCGCGTATATATATACGCAATTCAAGAGATTATCGTTTGATGCAATTTATACAGTTTAATCAAGTATATTTGGCCGTTTCGAGGTTTGTGCGCGGGAGTAGCTTCCGCGTTTAGTCGAAAATTATTTAGAAGGAAAAATCAAGATCGATATATATGTGTATATCGTACACGAGAAAATATATGAGATGTTTGTTCTATACATATATAATATGCTTCCCGACCTTTTTTGCGAGAGTTATTTCGGCGTCGAGTCGGCGAAGGAATTATTCGTCTGGACTAGAAAATTTTGAACGAATCGCGAGATGCGAGAGCTACCTTTCTAGCATAGTACTCACGTTGGATCGATGCGCATATTTTCGCCACTCGCGGATGGGTTCGTTGCTCGCGGCTCCTCTTTATATTTTTAAATCTCTTCAGTTTTTTGTTTATATACTTGGCTCGTATCTCTTTAGAAATCTTTCTCGAGTTGATCTCGTTCGTTTCTTTTTTCTTTTGTTGAGAGTAGTTGGCGCGAATTTGCTGAGATCGATATATATAATATGACATATAATCATTGCGATTTGTACCGTTTTAAACATTATATTTTTATGTATTTAGATCTGATGGGGGTAAGAAAAGAAAATATTTAAATGGATTAATCTTTTTGAAAAATAGATTGTTCAAGTATAGATTACACTGGGATGATATATATATTCACGTCCCGATCGCAGCAGAGCCGCACTCAATCCGACATACATGTATATATAATTAAAGATTCTTTTAAAATTATATATATATTTCTATTTTTATATATATATTATGTTAAACTGCAATATCTTTTATTTATTTTCATATATTAGTTCGGTATGATATGTTTATTCACAACTTGATGTGAGCGCTTAATAGTTGAAATTTTCTCATTTTTTTCAAACCGCGAAGTGTTTTTTAAGCTTAAGTACGTTTAATCTATTTACTCGCGTGGATAATCAAGAGTCGTTTAATAATTAAGTACAACGCTCTATTTATATAATTCCCCAGGAAGATCAAACGTCGCGATTGCGCAATTTTTTTTTCTCTTTTAAAATCATCGTTTCCCTCTTCGCGCGACAAATCACAATCACGAAGTGCTGAAAAATCACAGTTTGTTAAATGACGATTTCCGGTTCCCTTCAAATCCATTTTTTAGCGACTACGTCCGTTCTCCATTTAATTTTTTTTTTCACTTGCATCATCGCCACAAAAAGTAAAATAAATAATCGTTAAAACATTTTTACACAATCTTTTATACTTATAGTATTGTTTAGTTAAAAAAAATGAAAATTAACTTTCGTTCGCTTTAGATTTGAAAAGCTAGATTCAATTTCAACAACGCAAGTAATCCCCCGAATTAATTCTCCCGAATCACATTGCTATTCATATACCCCACTCGAACGATGCAAAGTGTGACACGACGACCGTTGATCTTCCCACAATAATATATTGTAGCCGACGTCAGCTCGATGTTCATTAATAAACGGCGCGTCGGTTTTCAAATACGCGCGGTATATAATAACGGACATGCATTCGAAAACGAGAGGCGACGATGCGCCTCTCTCTAAACGTATAGCCACACTGTTTTTGAAACGAGTCTATCAGCGAATGGAGAGAGAGTCGTGTGTATTTGTGTTTTTGCACGTATAAGTATGTGTTTGTGATATGTTTCTGAACGTCGAGACACGAAAACTACGCTTTTTACGCAAGCTTCGAGACACGATTATCTACGATATTTTTACGATAGTGTACCGAGTAAATACCGAAAGCGTCGACTTTTCGTTTGTCAATTTTTCTTTCTCCCTACCGCTCTCTCTCTTTCTGTCTAAATTATAATAGTAAACTAAATCACATTTATCTAATTAAAATATTGCACATCGTGTCGTTCGGTTTTATATATCGATAAAATCTCTCCGCATCGTAACGATGATTTTTCATCAATTGTATAATATTTTATACGCTTGCGCGTGTCATCGGTTTTCCAAGCGCGCGCACGACAAATATACAATTTCCTAGTTAAAGACTTACGTACGTACTCGGCAATTAATTAATTTATTAATACATTTAGGCGGTTTAGTTCCTCGAATAGAATCTTGCGTCTCTTCGATATGCATTTGACTTTCACGATCACGTTCGCTAAACATTATTTTATTCATTATTTTATTTTTTTTATTATATCAATTACCTTTTATTACTATATAGATTTTTCTTGTATTCCTTTTTTTTTATCTGTTTAATAATCATTAATATTTAATAGAAATTCTGAAAGTTTCGACGGCGCGCTAAAAAGACGTTGCTGCTGTATATAATAATAAAACCCTATACACTTTTTTTTAATATCCTTTTGCATCTGACCGCTATTTATATATTTATATATATATATTTACTTCATTTATTTTTAATATATATAATATATATCTACGTCAAGTAATAAAAATAGAATTGCATAGATTGAGACTCGCACAGTGCATGCACCTATTGAAGTGGGTGGGTTTTAGGGGGGGGAAGAGACGCCATAATGCTTTGTTTATTACTGTGTTCGCTAAAAAGTCGCGCGGCGCTTTTTTTCATATAATATATGTATACTCTTTAAATGCTCGTTAATACGACGTTTTTTATACTTTTTTTTTGTTCATGCATACGCGGTAAGACCTACTATGTACGTGTATGGATGTAAGGAGCGTGTCGTGGTGCACGGGACGTGTGTGTGTGTGTGTTTGTTTCGTGTTTTGTTGTATTGGTTTATTTATTATTTTTTTTATCCATCTTTGTTCATGATGCATCGGACGCGATTTTTTTTATACGGTTTGTTTTTCTGCACACAAGAATGAAGAACGAGTAAAATTTGATGAAAAAATTGGAAATATATACGAATACTAGACCAGAAAGTTATACCATTTCTTTTTGCCTTCTATATAAAATCCTTGTACACATAAACACGGCTCTTGGTTATACCAAAAAGATTTTATATACGACGAGACAAAAAATTGCGTATCTGTGTGTGTATCATCATTTTTTAATTATTTTCTCTCCTATATATCTCGAAAAGAGCATTTTCATTATACTCTGCGCACTGAAAGAGTAGAGCGCACACTTTGTAGGAAGAACCGTATATGTTTATAGCTTTCAGCGCGCGTCTATATAAATATTCATCATCGATTTTTCAAAATTTTACTCCTCATCCTCTCATGCGAACCTTTTCAAAAAGGACATTTCTCATCCGCCACGATCGCAAGACTTTTTTCTTTCGCTCAACGGAGGACGTAATCAGCTTCGTCCGCTATATGCGTTTATTGCTGAACGATCTCGCTTGCGCACCTACGCTTCCTCTTGTCTCCCTTTCCCTCTTCCTTGCGTTAAAACATTGTCCATGGACGAGATGAATGTGTATAGATACTTGTCTGGATGAGCGGGAAGGAGAGAGAAAACTTTCGCGTGATCGCGTTGTCTCTCCCTCTCTCTCTCTCTCTCTTCGGGCTTGGTTTTTCTTTTTATCATTTTTAGAAACTTGAAAATCGTTGTGTCTTCGCTACTCGCCGCGAATCGGCGACGCGACGTACCGCAAACATATGTTGTATTCGTGGGATATGTGGATTTTGTCATACTTTTCTGTCTCTGTTGGCCTTTGATAATCGAGTGGGGGAAGAAGCAGTGGCGCGAAACTCTTGACTCGCCGTCTGTGTGAGTAGATGTTCGTACGGGCGTGGTAATAACCCTGTGACGGCCGCTTTCTCACTTCCAGATGAGAGAGGCCGAAAGACAAAGTTTCGCTTCTCCGTTTCTCGTCTCGCTCGCGCTTTTGTCGTGTGGGTGATGTGATGTGGTTTTTTCTCTTCTTCGTTATCTCTCGCTCGTCGCTTTGTTTTGCGATAATCGCAAATGATTATCAACGCACTGGAAAACGTGATCCTGACAACGGCTGATTGTGCCTGTAACCAAACAAAGTTCGATTTTAATATATACGGTTACCGTGCAGCTTAACTTTTTGAGATGGTTTTCATGTAATATCTATATTTTTCGTTGAAGAATATAGATACTAAAAAATTGATCATGTACTTATTTGAATTTTTTTTTCAAAAGCCGTATAAAAGCACGAAATCCTTTTATATATTTATCTTTTACCTTAGTTTATCTTTTCAAATACTTTTTTCATAACTCTATTACATTACAAAATAAGTACCTAATCCCATTTCGCAAATTAATATATCTACTATAAAGAACAGCTCATCAAATAAAACCGGGTATAATAACTTAATCTCGATCCTCCCGAAAGCTCTTTCCTCGCCGACATCGAAACACAGCATCGTCAAAAGCTCGGACCCCAGGCCATTACGAGAAGAAAAAAACTCAATAAACATTCAAAAGCTACTTGTAAATACATCGGGCTGGGGGCAAAGGGACATCACATCCGAAGAAGAAGAAGCGGCAGCACTGTAAGCCCGACTACTTTTTATTAACGCGCCCGTGGACCGACTTTGTCGTACAGCTATATAGCTCTCCTCTCTCGCACGTACGTTGTAGAAGAGGGGATAAAAGAATTTTCCTGCGGGGCAATCTCAAAGCCGGAGGAAAAGGCAAAGAGACGCCGACGACGAGCCGAGTATATACGGCGAAAAGGCCGCGGGCGGCTACGGCGTGGCGCGGCTGCAGGAAAAAAAGCGAGCCAAGGGAAAGAGAGATAGAGAGGTAGAGCGCGAGGAAGAAGAAAGAAGAAAAAAAAAACAAAATGAAAATTACGGCCTGTCGGGGCGTGCTAACGAAATGGAACGTTTTCAATAGAGGCCCTCGCTCCTCTCCTCCTACTCTGTGTTTTGATTCACGTTCGCGCTTTGTCGCTTTATTACACTCGGTTTGCTTAGCTCGCGCGCGCGCTTTGCGATGATAAATATACGGCGCGCGTCGGGCTTTTACGTGACTTTAATGCGCATTAAAATTGTTGAAGGAACACTGAGTGAGTGACGAGGGGTAGAGCGAGCGAGCGCTAATTACTTTCCGTCCGGCGATATTGCCATTGTATTCGGGAGTCTTTAATTAAAAGTTTTTCCTTTGAAAGTTCGCCGCCGCCTTGACGCGATTTTTGCTTCAATTCACCGTATACTCAAGGAACTTTTTATCTGTCGCTCTCTCTGGATATGTATAATATCATTGATGGCAACATTATATGCTTTTATCAGATTGAAGCGAATCCCGCGCGCGGATGGAACGATATTATGTGTAAAATATCAGATAAAATGAATTTGGCGAGTGTGTAAAGAAAGAGAAAAAGAAAAACTGCGGAGAAACTTATATATACAGAGGGCGAGGGGCCGTTTGTTTTAACGAGACCCAGCGGTATATAGCGTCGGACACGAAACATTAATTTCACCTACTGAAATTGCGCGATCAATAATTAAACGGTTCGGAAACACAACCGTATGTGTGTGTATGTTGTAGGGGCTGCTGAGCTTCCATTTGGGAAATGCTGCTGATTTGATTATGTATACGAGCGCGTATGTATAGACAATTTTATTTTATACTGTTTGCAGAACACGAGGCACGCGCTTCATGAATAATATATGGTAATGAATGACATTTATTTAAAATAAAAATATCACCCCAGCATTCGGTTTACGCCGATATTTACAAATTATAATGAAAAGTAAACACGAAGCTCGACATGGAATTGTTACGGGTAAATAATTAATATATCCAACTAACCGTGCGCTAATTGCACATTTGCTAATTAAAATCAGCTAATTATAGAAAACAGTATTTGTATTTACCAAATAAGCTTACAATAATTTATGTAAATTAAAAGATTTCTATATTTATTCTCAGTGTCGTTTAAAGAGCATCACAGGTTACGTAAATTGCACACCTCTATAGAAAACCTCGGAATTATATAATATCAATTTAATCGGCAGACGATATCAATTCGAAAAAAACACGACTTGCCTCTCTTCACTGCAGGTCCTCCTCGCACTTGGGAATGTCGAAGATCTCGGCGAAGAGCGGGGGCAGCTTCAACTTGGTCCAGTTCCGCCTGAACCAGTCGAGCAGGTTGGCGTGCCTCGCCCCGAGGCTCTTCAGCTCGGGTATCCTCTGCGACAGGCCGCTGATGTTACTGGCCAGCGAGCCATTGTTGCTCGTATCGTTGGGCCCCGTGCCGTTGACAATAGCGCGCGACGCCTGGACGCGCAGCGCTTCGAGCAGCCGATCCTGCAGCCTCTGGATGGCCTTGACGTCGTTCAGTCCGGGTCGCTCGCTGAGGAGGACGGCCCCGGAGAAGAGCCCGAGCTCCGCGTCCGTCAGCTGGTGGTTGTTCAACGACTGGGCGAACTGCATCACCGCTGACACGAAGTCCGGCTGAGGATTTTAATTAGGGTTTGTTGCAAATTTTTTGTTTAATTTATTTAAATGAATGTTGAATCCCATTTAATTATCAGATAAACTAGTTATGTATAATTTTGTATATATGAAGGTGAATCGTGAATTACGGTTTGAACGATATGAATTTCAGGTATAGTATGTAGTTCAATACATTTATGCTTAAATTGAAAATGTAAAATATAGAATCGATACATTATAATTATTATTACGTGAGGTTTACACGAATTTGTTACTTGGGAGAGGGAACGGCATTGTACTTTACTATACTAACACTGTTTTATAGGCGAAACATGTAAAAATAATTAATATAAAAAAAGATTAAGGATTTAAATCTGAAACAAATACATCGTTCTACAAAGTTTCAAGGCAAAAAAAAGGACAACACCTTTTTTTATTTCTGGAACGATAATTAACGAAAATTAATGAAATTTCGTTCCAGGAATAAACAAAAGTGTCGCCAGTTTTTTGTGTTGAAACTTTGTAGAACGATGTATTACTGGATAGCAGGGCAACTGAATTTGCTCAAGACGTAAATTGATATTTTCTTATATTAATTATTTTTATATATTCAATTTAAAAAATATAGTGATGAGTAGGTAATTTCACAGACCATTTTAACATGGACCTATTACTATATATGGGAAACGAAATTAAAAAAAATTTCAGTGCCTTCCTTAAGATAAAAATCTAAAACGAACCCTATATTGAGTGCCAAGAAAGCCAGATACCTACCTCATACATGAGCTCGAGCTGTTGCCTGGTAATGTAAGTACCGTCCTCGAAGGTCATCGACGAGTCAGATGTCATCCTGGAGATGTGACTGAGCCAAACCTCGAAGAAGCCGACTTTGATGAGTATCAGCTGATCGTCCTGGGAGAGCTCGCAGAAGCCGGGCACGCGCTTTGCGAACTCGACGACCCTCTGGACCGAGGGTGTGACGCGCGCGGCGAACTGCTGCCACAGCCAGATCCGGTGTGACTCCACTGTCTCGGCGGTCGACGAGGCCACCTCTGGATCTTCTGGACTTGCGGGCTGTAATAAGAATATAGGGATGGTTTTCGTTTATCCGTTTTATATAATTATTTGTTTGTAGAGAGAATAGGAAACATCGATGTAAAGTTTAATTGCGATGTGAAAATAGTGATTCTCTATTTTGTTTGTTTTTTATGTTTTCAAGATATTTTCCTTTGGAAGGAAATTATTGAGGATAAAAGACGTGACGCGAAGAATTCTATTCCAGCGATCATTATATAGCTTAGGGCTGCACGATATATCAAGATTAACCTTGATATTGTATTGTCTTGCCAATATTCAAGACAATAATCGATACAATATGTGTATACAGTTTTCGATACAATATGAAGATTGTGGTGTCAAGAATGTAAAGAATCTTGTTTAGTCTTGAAAATAACTTGATATTTTCTAATCGTAATAATTTATTGATAAATCATTAATAACTAATTAAATGCAAACAATTATTTAAACACAGAAATGCGTCTTTATTAACTTAATAAACTTTCGCAGTTGATGACTCCTATATCCCCTCGGGCCGGCTTAGGTACGTGAGGCAACAGAGAGGGGGTGTGTCGCCTATCGGAGGATATGGCGGAAAAGATCAGATTTTAAATTTGACATTTATTTATACTTGTTACTGTATTTATATTAAACCTAATGTGTTTGCAACTTTAAAGTTTCTTTAATTTAAGAATATTTTTAACAGTAAATCATTGAAAAAGATCTGAAACCCAAATAGTCAACTCATTTACTGTTTCGTGTCTGCGTGCCTTCCTCTTCTACGTGGACCTCGCTTGCCCCGACTATTTAGGTTTAAGACTTTTTTATATAATCGACTTGCTTTTTGTCGCATATCTGCGTAACTCCAATTTTGTGTGAACTTCGTGTCTCTCGGGTATTGAGGTTTGAAACCTTTTCTAATGATTGACTCGCTTACTGTCGCATGTCTATGGAACTTTAATATGATCAAGAATTTCAAGACAAGGCAATAATGCTTTTCATATTGACTGACAAGATCAAGACAAGAGAGAAATTTTCAAGAATTTACAAGAGCGAGACTGTATATATTGTAATATTGTATTGTCTTGCTCTCGTGCAGCCCTAGCTCAAGCTAAATTATACTCATTTCAAAAGTCATTTATGTTACTAAACACTATAACTTTTGACTACAGTACTTCCTTATCGAGGTTACGAATTTATAGAGGAAGGATGACAAACACCTCTCACTATTTTTTTTTCATATAAAATCTGAAGAAGCGACATCTTAATAGTTTTAGTATTGGAATCCTAACTTTAACACAGTGAAAAAATTCGATAATATTTGTGTTTTTGAATAATTGATTGACAAAGTTCGTTAGGATGTCAGATACGGTTAAATAATAACTACTAGTTTATTTTTATGGACCACCGACGATCAACAAAAATTAATCCCTTATCTCAATTTTCCAGTATAGAAAAAAATGCATCCGACCGTATACATAGACGGAAAAGTATGCTAAAATAATACTCACGGGTATGATCATGGGTTTCCGCACGATGCCCCTCGTCGACTCCTCGGTGAAACCGCAATGAGCGTGATGAGCCTGCGACACCTGCAGTATCACGTCGTAGACAGCGAGCTGCTTAACGTCCGCGTCCGACTGGTCGGCCTCGACGACCGTCGCCTGCGGCACCCGCGCCATCACCGTCTGACTCTGCGGACTGCTGATACTGTTGTTGTTATTGTTGTTGTTGCTGTTGTTATTATTATTGTTGCTGGTACTATTGTTGTTGTTGTTCGTAGTCGTGATATTGTTGTTGTTGTTGGGAGTGGTGGGCGCGCTAAGCTGCGGCGCGACACCGTTGGTGACGCTCGTAGGTGTGGTGGGACCGCTGCCCGGAGTGGCGGCACCACTGCCACCGTTGTTGGCACCGTTGCCCTGTGTCGGCGTCGGCGTCGTCGTCGTCGTCGTGGGCGTTGTGTCGTCCGGGCCGCGCTCGCGCGACCGCTTCGGTACTCGACCGTATCGCACCGCTGAAAGATGAAAAGTTGACGGAGATTAGATAGGTATATATGCATATATGTATAGAATATTAATTGGATGGTTCGTTAGTATAGTGCAGATTTGGGGTTTGGAATATTAATCCAGATACTAAAGGTATGATTTAGCAGAGTTTATGAATATTCTATTAATAATGAAGTATCGTGATGTAAAATGTATAATATAGCAAGCTATAATTTCAGATACAATGTAATAAATTATCGTACAATGACTCGAGAAAATTTCAAGTTTTTACAACGACAAACTGATTTGAGAAATTCTGTCCTATGCTTTAAAAAATCGCCATTATGTAACCCTGAAATTATATTATGATAGTTATTACGTCAATTTAACGAAGAAAGTTATACAATGTCTCGTGCTACAAAAATATGCAGTACACCTCGTTACACGGCAAAGTTTCCGAAACGTAAATTTTTGAAACTTCTCAAAATCGTCCTACTACCCAGAAACACTTCCACTTTTCCTCCTAAAAACTGTATTTCCAGCCATCAAAGTACCCGACATTAGTAAAATTAATTATCACCCATCCTCACAAAGTTCTCCCTCGAGAAAAAAAATAAATAAAATCAGCCATTCCCCGAGGAGGGAAATATGGAGCAGCAGCAGCAAGAAAAGCGAGAATTAAAGAAAAATCGCGTAATTCCGGAAATTAGTAACGAGGTTGAAAAGCGAGACGAAACAAAACCGCGAGCAAAAATAGAGAAGATACTACGGAGGCATGAGGTGGAGAGGAAGTTTCGCTAAAAGCTCGCGGCGGCGTTTCGCGGTAGAAGTTAATCCGGCCGGATGCGCAAGTGAGCTTATGATTCTGCCCGAGGAGGAAAGTTGTCCGTGTACAAGTGCAGAGAGAGAGAGAGAGAGAGCAACGCGGTGGAATAAGGAGAGGGAGATGCTGCTGGAGGAGAAAAATGGTTTAGGAGTATGAATATTCATTGCGGGTGGGCGGAGTTTTGGGACTTTTTTGTGGGTCAGTGGTGGGTTGGGTTTTAGAGTCGATATTATGTACTTTAAAGATTTGAATTTTCTAGAAAATGGTTGGGTTACTTCGAATTTTCTTAATTTCAGAGCACATTGTAGACGGCCATTCAATATAATAGGGAACAATGAGAAATCGCTGATTGAAAAACGTAATATCCGGATTTAAAATATACTTCAAACTTTGTGCGCAGACAAAGAATCGATATTCCGCGCTCCGAAAAAAGTTTCTCGAAAGAAAGTATAATTCAGCTGCAGCTGCGGGGGCTTTTCAATTTTGGAAATTTCTATTTTGGAAAAAGAGTCAATAAGCTGATAAAGCTGGCGCGCAACCAAGCTGATTTTCCTCCCCGGAAATTGGAAAAGAAAATTCGGCGCGCGGATTTGAAAGCATCGATTTTCGATGAATGGAATTTTAAAGTTTGCTCGTCAAAATCCAAACGGTCGACGTTTTAGTTAGTATGGCGTCTTACGTATATAGCTGTGCAGATTAATAATTCATGATATTTATGATGGAGTTTAAAATATATTCCGAGAAACACCTCGGGTTTTTACACGGCCGTCTTGAATATTTATGAAGCAACCAGACAATGCGATGTATAGTTAATTGCCGCAATTTTCTTATGTACAACCGTAACGATAACAATTTCAAGATGTAGCGGTAGCGCGTGTATACGTGTTATAACGAACCTCTAATTAATTTAGCCACCTTTTTTTGAATAGTAAGTAAGTGAATAATGAATGGTTCATTAATAGTATAATGATAGTTCTTTGCAATTTTCATATTTGTAAGAAATGCAATAACTAGCTTATATCATTATATATACTTCTAGCAAAACTATAGAATACATTCCATGGTTAATTGAATAATCATCTTTAAATTGAAAAGCACCATCAAACATTTCTTCCAAAACAAAAGCTCTATAACCACCTAAACACGACAAATATCATACACAATTTACTTTGTCACTTATATCTTTGGAAATTTTCTTCTATACCTCTGCACCAAAATTTCCCTAATTCACTCCCTTCTCATTACGAAAAAACCACCCTCAGAGATAAAGCTCTCTCTCTCTCTCGCGACAAACGCAGGCAAGTCTGGAACAGGAGGCACCCCGCGGAGACGTCGCATATTGCGAGAGCAACTTTGACGTTTAATTATGCACGCGAGCTCGCGGTTTACCCTGGATGAAGTTTCGCTGCATAACGGAGAGAGATGGTGAGAGCAAGCAAGCGCAGGTGCGCTACTTTGCGGCGGGGCTTTTTATTTTTCGAGGGGTGGAGGTGTGCGGTCTCAGGGCTCGTTGAGATGTAGAGAGGGTGTGGTTGGGTGAAATGGTTTGGATGAAAAGTGGGTGGAAGGGTGTTTCTGGTTGTTGAATGAGGGTAGGTGGAGTTGATGTTGGAAGGGAAAAAGTTGTGGAGGGAAAAATTAGGATTTTAGTGGTGAACTCGTCGTCGTTTCATATAATTTTCCCTTTGAAGTAGGGAAGATTATTTAATGAATGTGAATTTTATAAAAAGATTAAATAATAAATTTTATCATATGACGAGTTTGTTGGTTAGATATAAACATAAACAGTAATTTTACTCTGCGTTTCATTTTCATTTAGCGTGTAGAAGGGAAATTCCGTAAGTTCTCATATTCAGTTACAAAGCCACTCAAGCGTTAAAAATGTTCATGCATTCGTACTGGAAATGATACATATCTTATAAAAACACCACTTAAAATGCTGGTAACGTTTTTTTTAACGAATAATAATTTCGAGTAAATTTTCTCTTTTTTTTTTAAATTAATGAATAAAATGTATGTAAGTGTTTTACATTTTCACTTTCATAGGGATAAAAAGAGCAGTGGAAGTATGTACTGGAAAAAGTATTATACGACAAAACAATAATTTCAGGGACAAACTACAAGCTGCACAAACAAAAGAATGAAAAGAGTAACCACTTTCGCTTTATTACAATAAGAACGTTCTTTTGAAGTTTATCTCTTTCCTTCTTCACAGTCACCCACCATTTTTCCCCTCGTTCTCCAGGGATGCTAAACTTAACGACGCATTTAGTGATAAATTCTCGAGATACTCTGGTAGCCGAGAAACCGCAAAATATTTTCCACCGCCTGCTTCGAGCATTTATTCTGCTGAATGTGTTTTTCAAGATAGTTTTCGCAGCGATAAATCTCGTTTTAATAGCGAGTTTATTTACTAAAATTTCGTACTCCTAAATTATCTGTAATCCGACCTAATATGACATTATAACGATTTATTAAAACTAATTATTTAATCGATATCTAGTTTTATCGTTACCCAACTCACTATTTTTTTTCCATCTTAATTTTTTTTTCTCAAACATTAAACCGTATCATTTCCACGCTCTCTAAAATGTTAAAGCCCCCAACCGTTTCCACGCCTATATCTTAAACATAACTCGCGAGACCTTATACGAGCCATTTAACCTCCGCCCATAAATCACAATCAAATTACGCAAAAGTAACAGACACTTCTAATCCTCGCGCGCGAAATTCAATCTCCCGGCGCTAACGCTCCTATCAGCGCTCGCGCGCCGGTAAGAAATCCCCTGACGGGAGAAATTCAATTGAATTTCCGCGACTCGAGGCTCACACAGCTATCTTAGCTATATACACACACCTATACATGTGTATGCTATATATACTCACAGTCTCTGGACATGCCGACGGCGAGGCACTTCCTGAATCTGCAGAACTGACAGCGATTCCGGTTCAATCTTATCACCAGGCACTTGCCGTCCCTCAAGCACCTGTACTCGATCTGCTTTTGTATGCTCCGCCTGAAGAAGCCCTGCAACGGAAAGAAAACGTGCTGTATATAGTTATAATAGGGCTTGGATATATATAAATAATGTAAAGGTAGCTGGGTCGCGTTGTTCGAGGAATTAAGTATGTGTATATAGGTATATTGAGAACGATGAATTGATGCGGGAGCGATGGGGCATCGAACCGAGCGTGTATTTCGGTGCTTGCATTATCGATGAGATTGTTCAGGGGTGAGCGAGATATTCGGCTTGGTACATTATAATTGGGTAATTTTCGTGATTAAGGGAGCACTATGATGCTTTTATTTCGCTTATTAGGTATTTATACTAGATTTATATTAGGTAGAAATGATATATTACAGTTCCTTCTTTTTTGGCCATAAGAAATAAATGTAAAGTGGGCGCTTTCAATTTCGAGTATTACAAAAAAATGTTAAAATTAAATTTATATAAGATTAAAATTGTTTTACAAATTGGAACAAAAAAATTATTTACGCGAATATTATTTATACACAAAGAAAAATCTAATTATTACAAAAATAGATTAACATTACAGAGAAAAAGGTGAATTTTATAAAAACAAAATTGATAAAAGAGAACAGATTTCAGTAAACGATGAATTAGTAAATAAAGTAAATGCGAGTACTTGTCGTTCGGTATAGGCAATAAAAGTCAATTTATTATCTTGTACACGCGCGACTGTTATTTCACGCATTTCTCCTCCTCTCTTTTCTCCTTCTTTATAGGTGGTTAGCGGAGCGAATGTACCGCCGTCTTCGCGGGCACGGGCGCGGGCTTGCAAGTCACACAGGCTGCTTGCGGGCGGTTAAAAAAAAATTGACAGTAATCGAACGTTTATATCCAATGATTCAAAACTTAGTTCAACACTTCTTTTGAAAAACGAAAATATTGATGAAAAATTACATTGTTCACCAAAATTTGTATATTTCGAAATAAAGATTATTTCGTTCAAGGAATCTGCTGTATACATAAAACCTTAATAAATTAGGGCTGCAGGACAGCAAGACAATACAATATTCTGAAATAATTGTTTTAGTCTTGTCAATCAATATGAAAAGTATTGATCATATTGAAGTTACGCAGACATGCAACAATAAGCAAGTCAATCATTAGAAAAGGTATCAAACCCAAATACCTGGAAAACGCGAGGTCCGCGAATTGCGCAGAGTTACGCAGACGTGTGACAAACAGCAAGTCAATTATATAAACAAGTCCTATAAACATAAACTGTTGGGGCAGTAAAAGAGTGGATTATTAAAAAAGCCTGTGCGACAGCACAGCTTGCTTCGTTGTGCGTAAAACTCGCGTTCTCTGGCTATTCGGGTTTGAGAATTGTTTAAATAATCAACGCACTGAGGGAAGAATTTCATATCAGTTAATATATTTATTAACTGTTAGAATGGGATACTTGATTTTGGGCGAAATAAGCCGCATATTAACAGTTAGAAT
>UXGD01000681.1:0-49638 GCA_900474315.1 Torymus auratus
CTATAGACTAGTAAAAGGTAGGCGTGAGAAGAGGCTGGGATTGAAAAGGAGTAACGTACCAAATACGTTATTGAAATTCCGACTTCTATAACAGCTGTATTGTCATTCGAAGTACACGGAGTGAATTTTTCTATAAAAATTACCGTCACAGTTTTGTAAACCGCGGGAACATTATTGAAGTCGTTAATTGAGTCCCCATAAAAATTATGAGGATTTCGCTGTAATTTTTAGCTGACTGTAATCTTTTCCAACCAAACTTTCTCTTTCCGAATATATAAACCATGAGATTTAAAAAAGAATATTGTGATTTTACTTTACATTTTGCCTCAATACTAAACACAGGCAAGTAGTGTAACCCAAGTTTGGACAGACGTCGATTTTCAATTTCATTCTGACTATTTTCCGTTTGTAGAAACTTGATCAAATCTATTTTTATATTATATCTTTTTATTATCTTAACCATTTAGCCTTTACGAGTCGCTATATCGAAAATAATTAAATTTACATCCCATTGGAATTCTCTCGCAACAGTATTCGCCGCATAAAAGATAAAACAAATTGCACCTTTACGGAAGCGATTTCATTTGATTCGATACCCACAACTCTTCCTGGAATCGCAAAAACCGCACAAAATTCTTTAAAATCCCATCACCGCGCATCCCCTATACTACACGAGCGACTTTTTCTCCCGAGCGCCTTTACTCCCTCGAGAGCCAATGAGTTTTTCAATTGGTCACGTATAGCGCGAGTGCGCAACGGGACTTTATGGAAAAATCGAAAAGCCCAACGCGCACGCGCAGTATCGAGTTTCCCCTTCCGGATTAAGGAAGGCTGTTAGTCACGCGTGTGCGTGGAATTTTATGGATAACGTTTATGAACGTTCGCGATGCTGGCCCATTCATTTTACGCATCGGAGAGCAAAATCAAGCGCAAGAGAAGAAATTTACCGTTCATAAAGGTATACATAGGAAGAGTTCATTGGCTGTGCGATATACTTGTTCCGTGCAAACGGAGTGCTGAAAAAAAAATATTTGCGATTGATACATTGCAACCGACGTAAATATTTGTGACCCGTACTTCGGAATTAAAGAAGAGAAAAAGAAAAGAAATTCAATCAGTGCTCGGACTTTAAAACCCGAAAAAACCCACTTTAATATAGATATATCAAAACAGCATCGCGCCGTATTTCCATCAATCATACGGCGAGCCTTTCACGTCGTCGCAAAAACGTATTTTCCCGAAAGCTTCCTCTCACCTTCGGCCAATTCCCGGCCCATCAAAGCCGCTCATCCCCAGGATAATTAGCTTGAATAAGTAAAGGCGAGCGCCGACGGTAGCGCCCGCGCGCGCCTCAAAACGATCCCCATAAATGAATAAAGAATCTCGTCTTTCTACGCGAACCCCGAGCAGCGCGTAATGGATTCGTAGGCTGGCCTCGAATGATTCATGAAAGATTGATCATTCTCCCCGGGTTTCTCCGTTCTCTCTCAACTGGGAATCTCGGTAAATTTTGCTTCTCAGCCGAGTCGATGAATACGTGCGTGTGTGTGTGTGTGTGTCCTAGAAACGTGTGCTTTTTCCCTCGGTGGGGTTTCCACACGCCCTTTGTGGCTAAGGAGGATCGGAGTGAGGAGAAGAAGGATGAAAAAGACGAATCGTCGGGAGTTTTTTTTTCGTAAGCGGTATAGGCTGGAGGCTGGTTTTTACGCGGAGGGACTTTATGGGATGCTGTCGGATTTAATTAAGGTTAGGGAAGGTCGATGGAGTTTTTCCGTTATCAGTTGGAGACTATGTTGACTTGGTTACGTTGTTGTAGGAAGAGTAAGTGAGTAAGTTTACTGGATTCTTAGGTGATTTACCATTGATAATAAAGGATCGTCACAATACCTATCTCTTAATCGTTTCTTTTCTTTCACACCGCAAAGTTTCTCATTTCACTCAAATCCTATATTGTAAACAAACAATTCCAATATAAAATAACACAGATATACTCCGTTGCGTATACCGACATCACGCAAAAACAGACTGAAATATATATCAAACAACGAACGCGCTCGTCCACTCCCTTTTCCATGAGCTACATGTCTTCCTGCATCCCCTTTCTCTCACCTTTACTCCCTCTCTTCTATTCTATCCCTTCAGGGCTGACCCCAAGAAAATCCGATTTTTTTCCTCCCAGCCACACGCATGCTTCCTCTTTTTCTCTCCGGGGATGCGTTAGTATTCGACAGCCCGCCTACCCGCCTACTAAAATACGCATCGGCTTATATATACCGTATAGCCTATCCTCAGGGCGCAATTTATGCGTTATCGCGCGGCTTATTGCGCGACGTATCAATTAAGCCCGATACTTCGTTTCGATTACGATTATGGCTCTTCGCGTTGTTGTTGTTGATGGTGCGAGGAGTGAGGAAGACGAAGGCGCATTAATAAACGATCGCGGATGAATTTCGTCGAAGAATAGAGTAGTACTATTGTATTATGCATCGAGAGAGGGGTTTATCTTAACAGTGGGTTTAGTGAAACAAAAACGTTAAATTTAAGGTTCAGTGAGTATAAGTACGTGCGAAATTGTTTATATAGGTAATTTTTTATTGCTGAATAAAAACAGCGATCTTTATTTTAAAATACTTGAGGCGTGTGTGTCAATTAAAAGTGAGCGAGTGAATATGAATCTGTATATTATTATATGCGTGTTAATTAACGATGACGCATGCGTTTTCCATAACTTTACTCACAGTTCATAATAAACTCTTCCCAATGCTCATATTATTCTGCCAAATGGAACGATCATTCTCTCTCATTCAATCGTCGACTCGACTTGTCCCAAAATCAACAGTTTCGATTGTCAATCGAGACCCAGGGTATAGATCACAACCGCCGTGACGCTTCCGTCTGCCCGAGTAGACATCATTGGCCAGGTAGTCGTTTATTAATCGAATATAACGCTATATGTGCCATCGGTCAATATTTATCCGGCCTCGGGTCAATATCGGATCACAAAGCGCCGCTCACGAGAAGCAGCCGCGTCTCGTAGCTTTAGCTCATAATTCGATTACAACGGCCGAGTCGCCGGCGAATTTCGAGTAGTGGCGAGGGTCAACGTGCGGGTGGACCCGCTCGACTGGTAAGATCAACACGAAGGAGTGATGCGGACGGTTGTCAATTGTTTTTAACAGTTTGAGCAAGCGAAATCGAAACTCTTGAAAATTAGTTTGAAAAATAAAGCCGTGATGGTAACGTTGAGTATATTGCATGAAAATTCTTCTTATTGTTCTATATACGTCTTTGTATTTGTCTAAATAATTTTCTAAAAATATAGTCATTCTTTCGGTTATTGTTGTATAAGTAAGACCTCGCGGAACCCTTAGCTAACTATGTCATGACCCGCGTTACCTCGTAACAGCCATATAAACGTAAACATAAAAGAAATCGCGCAGACAAAGATGAAGACCGCAATTTCAGGAAGCTGCAGCGCACCGATAACTCAACCTTTAACAAGGCCGAAAATAAACTCAGCGGCGTTCATCTTTTAATACGCACGAGCCGTTGGCGTTAACGGCCGAACCGCCCGGGGAGCGCAAAAAGAGTAATACGTACGCTCGCGTAATTCGTCGGAATACATAATTCGCAATAAGAAACTGCGGCGGGCGCGCTGCACGCGAGAGTGTAAGCCCCGTGCGCGGAAAGTTAGTTTCGCCCATCATAACTCCATTTAATTTGAGGGTGGCGGCGGCGGCGTCGTCGCGGTAATAGGCTCTCGGGAAAGGACCTTATCGTATCCCGCGTCGTCAACGCGCCCGCGCAGCGAGAAGATTAAGAGAGCGAGAGAAGGATAAAAGGGGCCAAGGCGCGAAAGAGAAAACTGAGAGGGGAAATGCGGTGAATTGGTAGGAGGAAAGCGGATTAGGGATTGGGAGGAGAAGGGGATATATATATGGGAAATGAGCGGCGTAAGGTTCAACGGTGCGGCTTTTGTGTTAATTTTTTTTTTCTTTTTGGTATTTGCCCGGCTTGATAAGGGTGCTGTTAAGAAATTACGGCTTGATTAAGTTTGCGAATGAGACGATGTTTCGGGTTTAAATTGGAAATTTTAGCTCGGCGTGGAGTTGTGACTTGGGTTCGGTATTTATTATACTTGTATAAATTCAGAATGAGAAGACTGTAAATAACTGTATAAATATAAGTGTAAACATATAACTGTTAAACATATATATATATCAATAATTTTTTCTTCGCAATATCTAAGAACTGTCGTTTTTTTTTTTAGATATGTATATAAACGATTCTACATTTTTCTTATGCATTGGATTTTTTGACAAATTGGCTGTATTAATATTATAGTTTTTACCTTTAAAATTAAAAAAAAAAGGGAAATCCATAACAATTTGAGACCTACTAATAAAACACACTAGAAAAAGTATGAATATTTGTAACGAACAGAAATCCAGATAAAAAGAAGCAGATGTAAGGAGGAATCGCGGGTTAATAAACGAGCAGCCATATATGCGGCTCTCGCGCAAGCCCAGCGATCCGTGTAAATTGCACACGAGCGCAAAGCCGCGCGTATAATGACGTTTTATGCGGTCGAGCGTTCCACGCAGTTCACGGCGTTCGTGTCTCTCGCTCTCTTAACGAATTTTTGAATCTCGTATAAAAAGCACGAGAGAGAGAGAGGAAGCGAGAGAACGAGAAACGCCGAGAGAGCAGGAGGATTGGAAAAATTTAGGTCGGTTTTTATCTCTCTGGGGAGGAAGGGGAGAGGTATACCGAGCGTTGAAAAAGTTTCGCCTCTCTCGCGAACGCAGAAAGGGAGAGAGAGAGAGAGATACCTTATAAAACGTACCTCGGTCGGCCTGGAACGAAATGCAAGCGTAATCTTCAAGTTGCGCGATTAATTCTCGAAAAGCAGTAAATTTTAAACGCTCCGCCGGCGACGAGATTCTTGCTAGCACTGAGAGACGGGGAGTTAAAGTTTTACGACAAGCTGAATAAAATGTGAGGATTTTTTCGGGTTTGTGATTTATTTTCACAAGTTGGACGTATGAAAAAATTTATATATATTTTGTATAAGTTTGTGAAATATTTTGAAAAGAAAATTATTGGGAAGACCAGGGGGAGCAGGTGCACTTTCATACATAATAACATATTGCTGTTTAAAGCTGATAATACTATTCTACAATTGTTATCTTAAGTTTAAAACAAAGAGTTTCAAAAATATAAATATATTTTTATCATCTCTTTGTGGCGCCAATTTATCGCTATCCCAGGATCTGTTGGCTCTTGGGTTGGGGCAGATTGACTAACAAGAAATTTGAGACAAATCATTGACTCAACAGATCTATTATGATTATTTATTATTTAAATTTAAACAATTTAAACATATTTTATGTATACATGTTTACATTTCATATCATACGTACAACATTTCTGCAATGGTAAATAAATAAATCAATACAGCTTTCATTATAGAACTTTTATTAATAAATTGAAAACAAAATTAACTTTTTGATGCATCTTAGTTGATACAATTATCACGAAAAAGTATTTCCTTTTTTATTTGTACACTTTTCATGTGCTAAAAAGACTTTTTCAAAATAGTCTCTTAGTACAAAAGACACATAATTAACGTTTTAACCCGGGTGAATTTCCTCGGAAAAAGTGGGTCAAATATCAAAGATAATTTATGCATATGTGCTAAATGCGTTTTCGAAAAAGTGATATGTATGAAATAAAAGATAAAAGTAAGCTCTCTCTCTCTATATATAATATAAATTAACATTAATGACTCATAAATATATTTATTAAAATCAATAAACAATTTTTCCAAAAAATTTGTTATTTCACATTAGCTGATATGTGCCAAAATTTAAACTTATTTCTTATCGTAACAAATGATGTTTCGGCTTTGATAGTCGTTACGCACAACACTGTTTCACATCACTGATATCGACAGTATTACCAAATGTTGGTGACAGGCGGAGTTATTAAAACCGCGCCAACTTACCCCTGTCCTCCCTACGTATCGTCATTTATCTGTTCTGAATAACGACCTAAATATTTTTAAATTCCGCTTTCCACGACAAGTACAAAAATAAGTTTATCATTATAGCCTCATTACAATGACTCAACTTTACTTCAACAGGGCCGAAACTTTCCTCTTATCACAACAATAAAACTGTATAATTACCCGCGAAACTGCGCTCGAACAACAACTTGCACGCTCGTGCTCGGCTCGATCCTAAAAAAGAGAAATAAAATGAAAAAGGGAAAAACAGATCGCGCGGGGAGTGCATCTCTGAACAAGAAAAGAGAGCCAAAGCGAATCCCGTAGGCGCGAGCGGAAAAAGCTCGAAATATGAAAACTCCTAAAAAAGTGGCGTAAAACCGGCCTACCAAGCTCCCCCGCCGATAAAAAGAAAAAAAGAAGAAAGAACTCTCTCTCCCGCTGCTTCTGCGCGTTAAGTGCCTCGTCGTAAAAAAGAGTAACGCCACCGCACAGAGCTCGAACAATGCCTCCTGCACCGATGAAATCCCCGACGCCGATATAACCCTGCGGGCGGCGCGCTGAGAAGAGAAATCGACGATCCCTTCGTTATTATCGAAAGCCATCGGCTCGCGACTTCTCCCCGCATTGTTTCCTCGGCTGGTGCCACCCATTACAAATGCATTGTATCCCCCACCGGCAATCAGCCAGCCTTTGTCACGCTTTTCATTCTCGCCTCCCTTTTTTTCCGCGCGCGGTCGCTAATGAGGACGGACGCGAGCGCTCTTTTTCTCAGTTTTTCCTCGTTGGCGCAAACCAGCTTCGATCGAATGCCGCGCGCGTGTATATAGAGCCTTGATTACGTCGACGCGAGGCTGGGGTATAATATAAGCCAGGTATATAGAAGACTGCGACACTCGGTTCGCAGCGATCCGTGTAATTTCGAGTTTACGACGCTGCAGGCTCAAGCTGGGTATATGTACGTCCTGTATACACTCGCGTCGCCGGACATTGTCGAGCAGAACGAGACTCGTTAGTTTCTCGCTGACCAGGGCGAGAGGCATGCGACTCTCGGCCGAGTAATCTCGGAGAGAGTGAGGACGAGGAAGAATACACGAGCACGCGGGATTAAAAAAGAAATGAGGCCTGGTTTAAAGGAGAATTTCGAGGAGAGTAGTGTACGTTAATGGTGGGTTAATTTGAGTTCAACTTTAGTTTATTGCTCTAACATAGTAAATCTGATTTTCTTTTAGTTATATTTTCTTGCACACCAAAAGTGTACAGTATTACAGTATTATAATAAGCTTCGAAGAAACAGTTTAAAATTTACTATTCGATTCTCTATATTACTATAATATGTATATTTGCACCGTTGATTCCAATTAAGCAACGAGATACCGACAATCATCCGCCCCTTCCCATTTTCACAATCGGACTGGCGATTCCTTAGCAATAAAAGCCAAAGGCGAAAGATCGTCGGCGATATATTACAAGACGAGGAACACGCCAAACTGCTGCGGAACGAGAACCTCTGGCGTGTGAGGCTTCCTTTATATCGTTGACTATGGAACGAAAGAGAGACGGAGATGCTCCCGAAGTTCATGTCTCAAGCCTACTCGACGCCAGCATATGCGTTACGTTGCTGCAGTGACATGTCCGTTTTTATAAAACATACACATGAAAGCCTAGGTGTTATTTTGATTATTTCGTGTGACCGATTTTCGTATTTACGCTTTGCCAACATCGTTATCGTGAAATCACTTTCCAAAATCCACTCACGTTCTATGTAAGTTCTTTATTTTCCAGCAATTAAAAATACACGCAACAGCAAGCTTTCCGCACCAACGCGTTTCGATTTTTCCGAATGCCTTCGAAATTCCAAAGAAAACCAGGTCGATCCACTTTCCGATTCTTTTTTTTTCTCCTCGTTCTCGTTAATCGAATGGTCCAGCAGAAACATGTATGCAATGCGATCGCCGTGGACCCATGTTGTCGCATAATTGGAGGAAAATGACATACGCAGAAAATAAAACAATCGTTGATTGTTCGGGGTCGAATGAAAAATTGTTTGGGAATTAGAGAAATATTTAAGACGATGACGAAAAACTCTTTAACGTAAACATTATAATATATATATAGACATAAATACATAAAATTGGAGCTTCCTGCAGTTTTAGTTCTTATTTTATATACCTAATTCGGCACTACGAACACTACCTTCAATTTAAAAAATTGCCTCTTGCCAAATTAATATTATAAAATGTGTACGTATTTTTTTACTTGTATTTTTCAAGTTAAGTAATCAAACAAATGCATGCACAGTAATATATGTAATGCATGCGCCGAAACGTCTGCTACAAATGAAAACTTTATCCGCGGGCGGCGTTTCGCGATAACCCCTGATGAATTAAAAAAGTATGAAAACAGCTGATCCTCCTGGCCGAAAGAGATATTCCCACCTCTTTTCATCTGATTTCACTTCGCGCGCATCCATCAGCCTTTTTCCAACGTTATATTCCGCTCTACCCGAAATAAATTTTTGTTCGCGTTCATTCTCTCTTTTCACTCCACAAAAGCAAGCGTATCCATCGTTTCACATCTTGCCTCAAAATTCCACAATAATTACCCCCCCAACGAAAACACATCGTAGCACGTGCAAGTTACGCCCTCTTTCCCATTACAATAACAAAAGCACGTCAGAAGATAAATTCGAAACATCCGGCACAAAGACTTCCACAACGTCAGCGCCTACCATCCAACGAAACTTCAAAAGTGTACACCTCGCGTATACTTTATGGGCCGGCCGTTGCGTGCCTTTGTCGAACTCCCTCGTTCGGAGTCAAAAGCCCGCGCTGCTGCACAAAACAGCCGCCGGCGTCAGCCCGCCAAACGCAAACGGAGAAAAAAGCGAGAGAGATCTTCGCCCCCTCCAGCGCTCAAACATTCACTAGACGGATATGCCTAAGGGCGTTCCAAGACGCAGTGATAATAATTCAAGTATGGGTACAGTGCGCGCCTGCGCCGTGTCACGGATACCGTATGATAATTCCTTTATCAAGAAGAGAGAGAGAGAGAGATATCACGGAAGCGTGAATTATTGAGCGGCATCAGAGACGGATTGCGCCTAATCTCGCGCGAAAGTCGGGCTTGCGGTGGATATACCTGCGTTATGTCGATGATTGACGTAGGATATAGGAGGGTTTTTGGAGCCGGCGAGCGATGAGGAGGTAATAATGCGCCGTTGGCTTATTCCGATCGAGTAAGTCTCTCGGAATGACGCGGTTACTTCCGGGTACTACGAGTAAGGCGTTGCGTGATTTGGTGAAAGATGAAAAATATATAAACAACTGCTTCTCGTATTAATTTAACATATTCAATAAATTATTGATCATGGTGTACAGTCAGGAAAATTTTTAGTAAGAATTACAAATTTAATGACTGCGAAAATTATCATACTTTATTGGAAATTTAGCTAGAAGTGTTAGTAATTTAGCCGTTCTGTGGTAGCTTTACAAGACACGCGGTAAATGTAATAAAACTGTTTTCAGTTTCTAGTATAAAGCTTTGTCTCTGGGGGGATTAAAAGAAAAAGAAAAATATTCCCTGACAAGATTTCCATAAACCACGTTTCAGAGCAGAGAGGAAGCTTTTTACCCGAAATATTCGAAAATCAGAATTACAGATCCTTCAAACGTTCGCGTTTGAATACATTTGTTGAACTTGCTAATACAATATTCAAACAATCCTCCTTCGAAAGTGTAATATTGAATCGCATGAATTTTAAATTTTAAGCGGATTGAAGGCCACTTTAAAAAGAATGCGCACATACTACGCGTAGTATCAGATATTTTGTCTTTAAAGCTTTAAAACTCCTGCGAGCTCTAGCATACGTTACAAACGCTCGAACTATCCCTTCACTGCGCAACATTCCCATCACTCATAATCGCGAAATCCGACGCAAGGAAGCCTGCATTCCAAAATTCCCGCTCCTCAATCCCGAAACCTCGCGAATTTTTCATCCCTCGCGGTCCGCACGGAAAATCCGATAAATCCAGGCACGCGGCCATCTCTTTTTCCTCCGGTGCGCAAAATCGCCGGAACGCAGGGCGACTCGCGCGACTTAACTGCATCGCGGTAGCCGCGCAATTTAATCTACTACCTAAATACCGACGGCTTTAGGTTCCGCACACGCACATACACGCGTACACGCATACACATACTCGGAGTAGCCAGGCGTTGCATCGCCGCGGGAGTGGGAGGGAGACAGACACTGATGTATAGCGCGCAATTAGTCGCCCGATATATACGCAGCTGCGCGGCCGCCGCGTTGCAATATGCGTTATTAGGCCGCGTGGTAATTGGGTCGATTTCCAATCTCTCTCTCCCTCCCTCCCCTTCTCTCTCACTTCCCCTCTCCACTGCCAATAATTGTTCGGCGAATTTCGCGCGTGAGGTTTTTCGCGCCGATGCATTTTCACGAGGGAGAGATGAGGGTGTGATTGAATCGACGTGCGGGATGTGTCGGCAGCCGGAAATGTTTTTTCGTCTGCCTTATTTAATCATTTTAATGTGTGTACGAGCAATCCGATGGTACTTTCTGATGTGTATATACATTTTTTCCGTCGACAGCGAGATGATTCCGACGTGCGGCGCCTGAATATAGTAATTGATAAATATATTCACTTTGTAGAATTACGAGAATGTTATGTTGTCAGTATAATTCTATACGTTGTTCGTATAATGGATCATGAATAGAATCGACAAGAGTATTGCAATGTGGGTATTTCTATAAATGAAAAGAAAAATCTTCATATATACATTGTACAAGCGTCCTGGTTGTGTAAATAAGAGCGTTATTTAAAAGTCCGATATCCGCGGTGCTCGCGATGAATACATGAATAATTATTTTTAATTATCGCCCGTTCTATCTCGGCGAACGCAGTTAATTAAGCAAAGTGGAAAAATCGTTTCATGCATTAATGCAGACACCTCCTCGAATGCGCCTTGAAAGTTATATTGGGAATTACATCGAAGAAACAAGTGTACTAAAAACATTCTAAAGATCAAATACCACTTATTTCACGGTATCAGTACATTTATACAACTCTAATACCTTAATTTCGCATGTGATTCCACTTGGCCACCCGATAAATAATCCCTTAACTTCACGCGACGCGAGCGGCGACTCGTGCCCTCGGTGCGTACATTTACCGGCGTTAAAACGGGCGAAATAAGTGAGAATCACAGTCGTTACGATAAGGAAGTGTTTACGAGATAGCGCAAGAGCGAGAAAGGGGCGAATAAGATAGAAAGAGACGGAAAGAGCGGGAGAATTTAAGCGAGAGAAAATTCTATTGATTCTTGGCTACGTTCCCTCTGCGCGCGCATACCTACTCGTCCCTTTTTTTCTTCGCTCTCGCGGGTTTTCTTTCCATTACGTAGTTTGGTCCTTTGACGGCGCTTTAATAATATCTGTCGCTGATACGCGATAAGCTGAGCCTGTAAGAGGGAGATTCGTACAGCTTTTCAAGGATTTACACTCTCTTTATGGATTTTATTGTATAAAACTATATACACTGCGGCTTCAATCATTTATTGAATCTGTAATTATTTGTTATTTAATGTGGTTTTAAGTGTGAAGGTTGCATTCTTTTTTAAATGTTGATATTAAAAATTTCAGTTAAGGTGGTATTTCCAGTGATTATCATATGGTTATTGCGTCGACCGAAGAAAGATTTAACGTCGTTATAGAATATTAGCAATTAAGTGTTTTGGAAAATTCTTTTGAATATTTTCAAACTTCGGTTAAACGAATCCTTGACGGAGAAATGATGGTGAAACGACTTCTGAACAACAAATTTAAAGTTCAAGATATTCGATCAAAAGTTCGAGAGACACTTAAACCTTAATCATTATATTACTTTGGACCAAGTCCTTATTAAACCCGTTGGCTTTATTAATTGTCCTCTAAAGTGAACAGATTCATAAACTTTAATTAAAAAAGTATTAATTTTAATTATGTATTTAAACATGTAAAAATAACCATGCATTCGTGTTAGTACAACACATTCATATCAATTAGACATAATACGGTATGATGTATTGCGAAAGAACCTGAAACATTTTTATAAAAAATACACGTTACCTATATTGCAAGAAGAACTTTCGAGCGTTCGCTGAACATTGATTAACAAGAAAAAAGAGAATATAAATGTCAAAATCAACTAGACGAAAAGAAAACGTAATAACACCGTTCAACTGTCGGCCACAATATATCAGCACGCATCAAACTTGCCTCTCAATTCGCCGTTCAGAAAACTCCTATACCTCCGTGTCTCAAAGCTCACGTGCACCCCCTATACCCCTTCCATCCATATTCCCCGGAGAGAGCAAGTGAAAGGCGCATCGCCGCGTCCGTCCAGCGCTCTCGCATGACTACTTCCCCAAGTCCCACGACCTCTGACGAGAGTCCGACTCCCTCGAGTCCCGCGAAGACCTTTGCCAGGAGTTCCACGATGTGCATACATATATAGACCTTTCCTTTCCAGTCGGCTGCATCAGTAATTTGGTCCCGCGCGCTTCCGGCCGAGTACCGCGTGTTCAAAAACTCCCGTTTTGTCTCTCTCTGTCTCTTTCCTTCTTCTCCCGTCGTGGCCAAGTCTCGGAGGTGGGCCGAGAAGTTGCGCGAAAAGACGTGCGCGCATTTTACGTGGATGGATGGACGGAGCTGTGGAAACGAGGAGAAATATATGTAGAGAAAGAGGATCAAGGGACGAGCATTTGGTACAGCTGTTGGGGTCTCGATGGAGGTTTGAAGATTATGGATAGGGCGTAGAAGGAATTCGTTGCCTTTGAAAAATGACGAACTGGAATGATGAAGTCCAAGAATGTCGATGATGTATGATGGATTCATTAAATGACTCATGTTTAGAGGACTTAAAGAATTTATCGCATCTTAACAATTACCAAATGAAAATTGGATTCGCAAAAAAAAGAAAAATTCAATTCGTATACCAACATGGGAAACGCGAGTTGTGTTCGTGCCTGTCTAAAAGGCGAAACGAAAGTCCGACGCGCTGGTACAGTTGGAAGGCTCGTCACGAGTTAATTAGTGTTTTGCAGCAACGACCGGAGTAGGAGGTAGAATGCACTTGGCCGTTCTATTTTTCGGCCTCTCGCTCCTTCTGTCTTCTTTACCTTCTCTAATACCAACCCGCAAGCACACACAGCCATACAAACAAACACATACACACGGTTATATACAACCTCGCTTCGTATACATTCGACTTTCGATTGCTCGGTAGAAGAGCTGAACGCATATATATATGTGCGTATATAAAGGCGGATCCTCAGTTGGGTGTGCTATAGAGAGGGAGGGAGAGATACAGTCGGGTTTATTTGCCGCGTGCCGGGAATAAGGTGTAGGAAAAAAAGGTAGCGGGAGAGGAAAAGGCGGATATATATCTCTGCGGGATCTCTCTGGGAATTTATGCAGGTTATTTGTTTTTATAATTCTTCGCGACCGAGAGGCCGGGAGCCGGGAATAGGGTCGGGGGGCTGTAGTTAATGCGCGACGCTGAGCGCGCGAGAAGAAAGAGAGGCGAATTTAAGGAGATCGTAAGTCTCGCGCTAGCTTGTGCTAACAAAATACGGGATATTCCCGAGAAAGATAGCGTTCTTGTTTTTTCGCCAGCCGAGGACGATCTCGTCCTCTTTAATTTCAGCAAAGAATTCTTTATGAGAAAATAACTATGTAATATCGTTTCTTATTTTAATTTTCAATCGAATGATTTCGATTGCCTGTTTTTCTTCTAAAGCACACATACGAAGCATTGAAACTTTAAACTTCTCATCACACCAACTGCTTTTATCGATCGCCTCGGCAAAATCAGGTCCGTTTTATTATACCTAGTTCTTATATATAACAGTACGACTATACCTTGTCATCGCTCACAATCCAAAACAAAAGAACCCATGTCCACGAGATGCGGCGATTTTTATTTTACTTCAGCGCAGTGGCAACGAATCCGCCAAGGGACCTGAACACGTGCAATCTTCTCAGGGAGCGAGAAATCCGTGGAAGCGGAAAAGAATCCTCTCTGCCAGGCCCGAGTGGACGTGAGAATGAAAAAAAAGAGAAACTCGCGCTGCGGTTATTTCGTTATTATTTCGTGGTCGCGTTCCCAGATGTCGAGGGAACTGAAGAACGAGAGAAGAAGAAGAATTCGAGAAAGCTATAGAGTCGAGCGTTGTGCTGCAGTATATTGTCTGAGCTGATGGTTCGAAGAAGATGCGAAAAGAAAAAGAGAGAGAGGGGTGGGGAGTAGGAAGGAGATCGAAAAGAGGCGTGTTTGGGATAGCGTATGTGTGATTTATTTTAACATGGGTTTCCCGCGGGGGTTTCCCGGTATGTGGAAAGATAGAGGGTGCAAGGTGATATATCGATATGGAGAGTGTAGTAAGCGGCGATCTACAGCCGTATGTAAAACTCGTTCGACTGCGGATTTAATGTGGGAAGGATTTGTCCGCGGCTATAGGTTATACAGGCAGTTCACTCGCGCGCATAAGACAAAAAGATAAAATGCACAGTAGTTTGCATGTCAAGGACCGTTAAGCGACTTCATAAAAGATTCAACATTTTACCTATAGCGCGCTCTAAAGTGTTTTCGTTAATTAATTCAGCTTATACCGTCAGCGCTTCTTTCTTTATCAGTCAAAAACCCTCGTACGAAACTTTTCGCCACTTCATCGCTCTATCCGAAACTTCCTCGTCATCCTGACAAAATTCACACAATATACTTGCAGCCTTGCTCGGTAAGAGAAAAAAAATGCCTCATGAATAATTATCCCGCAGCCCTTCTAATCTTATTCCAGCCGGCTGATTTCCGAGAGCGTCTCGGATGCGCGCGAGATAAGATCGCCCCAAGTGTGTGTATACCCGTTGAGGATTTTTGAACGGCGCGCCACTTCACTCCCGATATGGCTAATTAGGCCGTGGACGTGTTAGCTCGGCCCAGTGGAAGCGCCCCGGTATACGCGAAAGACCTGAGAGAGAGGGAGTGCGCAGCGTTATCTGCAGCGGCAGCCACCTCCTCTGAATGCAGCGCGTGCAGCGGTAGTGGCTTATCTTTTCGACGTGTCTGATGCAGGTGCGTCCGTGGTTTCGGGGAGAATTGAATATCGGAGGTTGCGTAATGGCGCTGCTCGCGGAAGTTGAGATTCCGGGGCTTTTTCTACGTCAGCGTGGGGAGGGTGAGATTTTTCCTTTTCGTTCGTATAATGGCTGCGCGGCTTGTTCTGTGGTTTACGTTGGTGCGAGAACATTGCAAGAATTGTAGTTATCGATTTGAAATTTATTTAATCGCATCGTATATAATTATTGCTGTGGTTTATTATCTTTTAAGTATTATGAAGACGCAGTTCTAAATAAAGCGCAATTAAACTTGGCTGTTAAGATCAAAAAGTTCTTTTTTAAGAACAAAACTACGAGGAATCAAATTTAGTACGATCAAGCAATTACTTATTTTTTTCATTCACACCTCTGTATGGCCAAATACTTATATTATCACTTGCTTATTTTAAAAACTGTGAAATTTTAAAATAGAAGTCCAACGAATGAAGCAACACTTCATGATTAATAACTGTACATTTATCCATCCTTTTACCATCAACAATGTTGTTTGCCCCATGACTACGAAAAATAAACCTCACCGTTTTTCCATCGACGCAGTGATTATTCGGCAAAATTAACGAGTCGCGCTTTCTCCCCTCTGCACGACGACTCCGCTTGTGTACAGAGTTCGCGTTGATTATTTCGCGCTGAGTGATTAAAAGCAGGCGTCCCACCACATAAACAGCGCGCGGCTTTTAGTCCGTGTAAAGCGTTTTAACATGGGTAACGCTCGCGAAAATGTACTGCAATCACACGCGGCACGAGAACACGTTTGTTCAAGCGTTTGCCGCGCCGAGAGGAACTTTTTTTTTCTGTTTCAGGATTAGTATTGTTACACTAGTAGTTCTTCTACTGCGCAATTCTTTTCCAATCTTCATTTCCCTTTTATCGACTAATTCAGTATCTTTCCTCGAATTGCCACAAAGAGACTGCTTCGCGTCTCTCCGTTGGTGTGTGCATTTAGTTAATCCGTTTTTCTAGAATTAAACGTCTCAGCGGTGTCTATCAGAGGCTATTTGTATTCCAGGCACAGCTCGGAAAATCTCTAATCTATAAGCAAGCACGTAGCTGGTATAAGACTGCGCTCGCGCAACTTAAAGGGATAAAGCAGCTTCGCGGGGAGACAGAGACTCGGGGCAAGCGGCTTTAATGCTCATACAAAAATGCAAAATCCGATAAGAACGGGACGAAAATTTCCATCGAATGGAAATCCCGTTGGCGGCGGTGCTGCGACACCTATAGTGGCGTCCTACCGAGATGAAATCGAATATTCAGTATATCCTGTGTATATCCGAGGCTGAGAGGAGAGAGATAAAAGGGACAATAAATGCACTAAAACTTGTCTCATGATACGAGGTGGAGCTTCGATCCTATTATTCGTTTTTTTTTGTTTCATTTTCAATAGCCAGGTGAGTGTTTGATTAAGCAGAACTGGTCTGTCTTTGGTCCTGCAACAGTTTCTTTTATATTTGGGTATTGGAAGAATGCAAATGTATGTAATAAATTGATAAGGTAATCAATCGACTGGTAGACATGGATGATTGGTTATTTATCAGGGTGAGCGAAGTTGAATAATCGCATGTGATGTATTTCCAGACAGTGTGGTCAACAATGACTCTTGAAGATGTGAAAAGGTGTTTATTCAGGATTCCACTGTAACGGACAATTTATTGACGTGAAAAGTTCTTCTTATTCTTTCTAATACTTTATTACATGTTTAGAGGAAATAATGAATATTAGTATACCTGTTTAGCAGGAAGAATGAATATTCTTGCATTTTTCCATTTATAATGAATTTGAATGCAACTCATAAAATTATAAGACTTAAATTTATTTGAAGAAAAAATTATGTGATTTTTGTGCACTATAACCACCTTGAATGATGTATTTTAATACTTTTGGTCCGAAAGTGATTTTTTTATGATCCCAAGACTTTCTAGCTATATTCAAGCAATTGAAACTGAAATAGCAGAAAAATCTTTATCGAGTCAGTCTCGTAAAACACACCTGCATAAAGTTAAAAATATACAGAGAACCAGTGGAAACAATCCATACTTCACGTATACGGAAAAATTGCATTTCTATAATCTCAATTCTCGTAAAACTTCCATTTCTGGGTATATCGAAAACATGTTTCGATGAATATTAACCTATATAATATAAATCTTTTTGACTAAACTTTATTAATTCTGGAAATGTTTTGAAACTACTGGAAATCGAAGTTTCCAGGCGTTCGTGATAAAAAATGTACAATTTATACATATTTTCTGAATTACTATACTGTGAACAAAATTTCTGATTTAAAAGGTTTTTTGCATAATTTTATTGCAAAAAAATAATACTTTGCAGCTTTTTTGTAATTTAAAGCCAAGTTATGCTTACTATAGTATCATCGACCGTACTGACGTATTTTATAAAAATATTATATATCCACGATGCGAACCATCTAAATCACCGTACCAAAGCTTCAAAGCAATAAACAGTACATCCCTTTGAGATCGTACATACGAAGCCAATAAAACGAAAACTTCCCTTCCAGCGCGGCCACGTGACCTCTCAGCTCTCGACCGAGGGAAAGGACGCTCACGTGACCGCTCGTGATCCTCATCCCTAATTCCTCCCAGTCGCTGTAACCACCGCACTGTCCCTCTCACTCCCCTCAACAACAACAACAACGACAAACGACGACGACGTCAACAGCGCGAACTCCTTTTTCAGTGCCAATCTCGCCGCGCCAAGCGCAACCGCAAATTCATTAGCTCGAAACGCGGCTGGAATAACTGAGAACGAGAGAGACAGAGAGAGAGGGGGAAGCTTTGACCTCGAGAATCGCTTAATCATCGCCGAATCGAATGCAAATCCGGCTCTTTCGGCGAACGAGCTACGCTGCAGCCAACTAGCGCGGAATCCATGATCGCGATTACGGGCTCGGGCTCGTGTGTATAGAGATTCCCTAGCGGTGCTACCGGCCGCCTTTTAATAATGCATGAATTTTCGCGCGCCTAGATTGCTATAGGTTCAGCGCAAATCTTCACTGACCGTCGACCCGGCTGCGCTAGTGAATCTTATGCGTGGATAGGTGAAGGGGGGATTAGTGTTCAAACGTGCCGACGTCTATTTATCGTGTTTGATCTACAGTGCGATCATATAACAGTGTTGCACACGGTTAAAGTTGAATTTCAGCGAGTTGCGCTATGGAAGGTTTATGGTCAACATTTTTGGCAGACATTATGATAAAATTTAATATGATATATTGACTGGAATGTGAAGACAATATAGCAACGACGATGCGCCCGGAGAAAATTGGTTTTTCTTTTTGTCAACATCAGAAGCCGCAGAGTTGGGAGTCACTTAACATTCATAGCTTTTTCGGCGGCGCATGTGGATAGGCCAAGTTCGATAAGTATATGTACATACTTATCGAATCAATTTTATTTTAATGCCGCGTGGGCTTGTCGGCCCTTTGTGTACCCCGAGAACGAGCATTTTAGGAAACTCGGAGTTCTGCCAAAGCCATAGAGTTGCGTTAAATTCTCCGCGCTAGGGGAAAAAAGTTGTTTATAAACTCTTCGAAAATCGTTGAATTGATTTCAGAATAACCTCTCGACTATGCCCATACTACAATCTTTCTTTTTAACTTTACAACCTAAAATTTATCATTCCTTTAATATATTCTCCTTGCACAATGCAGTTTCTTCAGTTTTCATTTCCTCTGACAAACACGCACAAAACCAGCACGCGCTTATCCAACAATAATCAAATCAAGTCTACCTAACACATTCCCACCAATCCCAACACTGCCGTAGATCCTTCACTGGAACGAGGCGCGCACACACGCGCCTCGTATTAATCACGCGGCGGCCACCCCCGTCGATCGATCGAATACCTTGGCAAGGCGAAAACCGCGCGCGACTTTTCTCGCCCGAGATTTTTCGCGGCCTGGTTGGACGGCGGCCAAGGGGTCGCCAGATGAATCTTGTTATACCTACTTATATAGGTATATATACAGTGACGATTATTGTTTCGCGAGAGGTCGCTCGAGTGACGGCGAGACGGCGGATTAGCCGCGGCGCTTAGGAAGAGGCTACTTGGGTCGAAGAGCCGTTGAATCGGCTACTCGAGGCGGTGGATAATGTGTGGGTGGTAGAGGTAATTAGTCGATCGGCTGGGTTCTTTAGACGTATATTTTATTGAAAATTTTTACTTTTAATGTCACAAAATATATCGGTAATGTAATAAATAAGCGGCAAGTATGTTTATTATACAATTTTTCGAAAAGAATTGTTTCAATAATTAGTTACATTTATATAAGGGCATTTTAAGAACAAAATTATTTGCGATAAATTTACATAATTATATAATTATAGTTTAAAACTAATTCTTATACTAAAAACTATAATAAACTTATAGACTTATTATTAAAAAAACTATATTAGTGTGAAAATTGCTACATTTTTACAATGAGTCAAAAGCAAAATCCTAAAAATTGATTCTAAAGTACGTTGCGTATTATTAATGTATATCACGTTCACCGTTTATTTATTGCAATAGGCTAGTGTAAAATTTCAAAGATATATAAATTGCGGTCCGCGTGTGAAAAGCCTCTGTAATTAATGATGCAGGACATATCATGTTTAATTATAAAGTTGCGCGTGAGCTCTATGATAAGCGCTGAATTAAAGTGAATATATACGAACACACTGCGTCCTAAAGTTACCGCATTCAACACTTTCCGGGTAGGTAATGCAATCTAAGTCTTTATCTAGCATTTGAATACAACTTCCATCTTATCGCGCTACTTATATATCATAGTAAATGGGCGCGTACTCTTTAAACACCATTATATCAGTTACCATATTCTTTGTATAAATAATCACGATAAATCTATGTTTTGCTTACGACTATAACCATGATAACAAACTACATATAACGTGTTCAAAATCGGTAATTTCAAATCACATCCGCACCCTCCTAACATCGCAAAAAAAATCGCTTATGTAGCTACTCGGCAAACACTTCAATCACGAGCAATTATCCTCCGCCTGGCGTCACAAACTCACTCACACCTATACCCTCGCACACACGCACACATAGACCTTCGCTCCTGGCAATCTCAACGCGTGCTCGAGTCAAAATCGTCGTCGTCGTCGTCGTGTGCAAGGAAGCGCAGGCTGATTAAAGCCAGGAGGCGTGTGCGCCGCTCGACCTCTCTCTCTCTCTCTCGTCTAAGTTAACTAAGCTGAACTAAGCCACCTCTGACCCAACTCCGCATTATTTTAGCCGGTGATAACAAGGAAGGGTTGAATGTCGTGCTATAGAGCGCGTGCAGTCACGCAGAGGTGGAGGGAGTGTGAGGGCGTCCCGACGTTTTGTCAGTGTCTCGGCCGCGGGTATTTATGACTTTCGAGCGCTACCGGAATCTCGGATGAAGGCGTCGGTCGACTCTAGACTTTTGCGAAATTAATGATGTGTGAAAATCGTTATTTTATGTATTTTTTTTGCAATTTAAAATATAAGGGAAAGTATAACATTTTATTGACAATTATTGGTCGTTCATACAAATGGCGGTATAGTCAAATAAAAATGTAATTACTGTATAAATTACGGCAGCGAATTTCATACATGCATTTATACTGGAAGAAACTTTTAAGTAGGTACATTTAAAGTTTATAATAAGAATTAAATAACGCTTAATTGAAATTTAATGGGAGCAGGTATAAAATTTTATGAATTACTATAAAAGCTTTATGAATTTGCATTTGGGTAAACTGAACTTTATGTGAATGTACCTTCAATTTCATATTTTGATACAGAAAATTTATTCTATGTTTCACATGTATTAAATTTAATGCGCATCATTTGTAAATTAAAACTTAAAAGTGCATTAGTGTAATTTTTTTCATTTCAACAGCACCATCTGCACACTTGATGATCATTTGCAAAGCATTTATGAAAAGTTCAGACCAAAGTGCGGCTTCTGTCCGTGACAAATATTGGCACAGCATGTATTTTATCTTGCGCTTGCACGACTATCGCTTTTTCACTAAACCCAGCAGTTATACCAAAACAGCCGTTCATCAGAAAAATGCTTATACAAACACCAACAATCATAAAAATTGAAGCAGCTCCTCCCCTTCTCAACCCATCTCTCTCTCTTTTCCGTGTGCCGCTAATTTTCCGTCGCCCCGGGTTTCCGCTCGAAGCCCCCCCACGGACATAGTCCTTCTCCCTCGCGCGCTCAATACTCCACACACATTCACGCATACACAGCTACATATACACAGTCGCGCGCGCCAAAGAAAGTGCAAAGACGCGAAGAAAAAAGCCAACCGTGGCAACGACCCGCGCCGGCAAATGGAATCGCTGTTTGGCTTTCATCACGTCGTATATTATACATATATATAGATAGGCACAGCTCGGGGCTTCTTGCTCATGCCTTTCCCCTCCCGCAGCACCGGTTCTTGCTCGCGCGCGGAAAGTTGCGCGACCTACATTTTCTCAGCCGCGCGCGAAGGAATGGTTGTAGCTATGGGTACGTGCGCGCTCTCTACTCCTCTCTATCGGTGGACAAAAAGTCGCGAGGAGGTAGTGTGGTGCTGCACAAGGGTGTCGATAGTTGGATGGTGTTTACGAGCTGCGTGTGCGTGTGTACTGTATCAAGCGACTTTGCACGCGCCCAAAGTTGGGTTACGTGGTAAACGGTAGAATAGTCACGGATTCAATTTTTGAAATCCGGACTCTCTAAGGGTTAAGAATTATTAACCTAAATTATTTGATTTGGTGTCTTATTTTGAAAACCCCTATATTATTTCTTTTTACATAATTTGATTTTCAATTCGTATTTATTTTTATTATAATATAATAAATATAATAAATATTCAACTTACTAAATTTTACGTACAACACTTCATATTTATTTTATGATATTTCAAATATTAAAAAAAGAAATAAAACAAACAACGTATATCATGAATATTTTAAAAATTTTTACGAATAAATAATTACAAATTATTCTACTACGGCAATCGGACATTGAGTGTTTCCTCTCAAAAATGTTCATATTATGCAGCGAAAGCGATATACATAAGCGCTCTTAGGCGACACTCATAACATCTCCACTTCTGCGAAATCAGAAAATAGCTTTATGGGACGCGCAGTATTTCAGCTCCGGTTAAAAGCTCTAATTAAATTGGCGAAAAAGCTCGGGAAAGGAATATTTCCGCCTCTGGCTTGTATTTCCAGGAACGCGAGGTCATCGTCGCGACGCGGCAAGAAGCGACGTGAACGCAATTCGCTGCTATACAGTTGCGATTTTAAAAATTGCACGTACACACTGCTTTGGTACACGCGAATAATGTTCGTGCGATGAAAATTCTTGTTCAATTAAGTTATTTTAATACCTCGCTAGTGCAGTGTGAGTGTGGTTGTTTTTTTGTGGCCAGCGAATTTTTGGGATTGGAATTCGCTTGATGGAATTCCCCACGTGTTTATGGATGTCTAGATTATGATGTATTTATACACGAGGGAAAATGTGAATTTCGTTGAGAGACATGCGAAACGTGCATTTTCACTTTTTCGTAAACATGGAAAGGGTATACCTTGAACTTCGAAGAAGTTTTATTATATTGGATTTCATTAAATTAGAAAAAAAATAATAAAAAGGATGAAATAACAAGACACAGGTTAGCCTTCATATTGTAAATCGATTACCAATTTCGCTGCATTGTCATAACCGAATACAATACCGTATTATTCCCACACAATCCATTATATTTTTCTATATTGACATTCAATAGTTTTTTAAACTTTGCGCGAAGGCCATCACACATCAATCCATTGCATGGAGTTGCACCGCAAACTTCAAATAACGCGCCACGACCTTTGATTATTATTATTAATCAACAATGTGACACGGGCGAATCGTCTCTCTCCAGTTTTCGATCAACAATAATGCTGTGCGTGTATGTGTGTGTGTATGTGTAAGCTGTTAAAAGCTGCAATTCAGTTAGACTATATCCTCTATCGGTTTTATTGCCTATGCATCCTGCTTATCATATAGTGGACGCGTGATTACGCCGCCGCAGCCGGGGCGCGCGCATATATAGTAAATGTAATATATAGTGCCATATTTCAATTACGCGAGCTGCTGGACGGGCATTAATAGATCCAATGCTGTGTATACGTATCGGGAAAAAGGGCGCGTGTAATGTGCTTGCTTCTGTGGGGTAATCGTACTGCAATAATCGGAAAATGTAATAATCGCATATGTCTTGAAACGGGAATTAATTGCACCGCAAAAGGTGTACAAACTTTTTGATGCCATCATGATTTTATAAACGTACAAATCAGAAGAATACACACGTAATTTCTTAATTCTAAACAAACCTTTATCGTATTTTTTTTTCAATTTTCTGTCAAAAAGCAAAAAAGGATGGTCTTACTCTCTAACGTTCCAAAAATGTAACCATCACTATTAGCCAGAATAAGTAAAAAGTTCAATTACCCCGTATTTCACCGTCTTCTCTTCTTACGTTACAAACTCTTGATGATTATATGCATCAGGAAGTTTGATTTTTCTCGTAGGTGGGTGAGCGGATTTGGAGAATGCTATTATACTTGATCACTATAGCGGCTGGCCTAACCGCGATGTAATCCCCTATATCGTGGTGATCTATAATCGAGTTGGAAAGGGCTTAATTCTCCATTCCACTATAGTGCTTTAGTGTATAGAGGACTAACATGGGTACATGTACAAATCTTATAAAGTTTTATTTAGACTACGTGACAAATTTCTTAAACAATTTACAAATTCATAACTGCATATAGGTACCTATAATACTTTTGATACTTTATCCCTGAAAACGGCTTAGACTTCCGAAACAAGTCGGCACGAACCGACTTACCACCGGTTCCCAAAGACAGACAAATCAGTGAATATACATACCATCATTCCTCGGAGAAACCACGTCACTAATATACCTTCCGTATCCAATAAAACGAATTCTGGCACGCGATAAATCTGAAGCTCACGCACACCCTCAACTTCGCCTCCTCCCTCTCCTCCGCATACATAACAAATCTCAATGCGTCCAGAATCACTGCGACACTGCCTCTCTTCTTTTCAGCTCCTGTATATTATATGTATTCACTCGCTCGACCGTGGATTTGTCAATACGCTTATCACCTCGTGGTCCGCGTAATGACGTCGCGGCTCCGGGCCAATAATATTTTCCCGGTAATATTCAGCGCGGCCCGCAGCCGTGGTTACCGTGTGTACACACGCTGTAGGCGTTAGCACGAATTTACATTTTCCGAGGGCGACAGCTCCATTATTATCGGTACGTTAATGCTCGTCAAACTGCGGATACGCGAACGCCCCGTGCTACCGCTATATTGGAAATCATGCGCGATGCTGGGACGACTGGACGGGCTGTGCGGAAGAGAGATTTTTGAATCAGTCCAAGGATGAGTTTCCTGCCTCGAAAGTATTTCGAAACTATAACATTATTTTTATAATCCAAGGTTTTACGTCTATAGTTGCCTAACCAACAAAGCAAAACCCGACTAATCACGATGAAAATAGTTTGCCCCATCCCCGTGCCTATCATCTTCGGTTCACCTTTTCCACCTTCTCTGTCGCCTTGATCCCTCAGCCGCATGCATATCGCATATCAGAGATACGACCGCGTGAATGGAACACCACAAATAATTTAATTAGCGATCGGCCATTGAGTGGTTCGCTCGCTCCCTCTGTGGCTATTGTGCGCGTCCAGAGTACTAATGTGGCCTCATAGCGGCTATGATGGATATAATAAGGCATGGCACAGGGATGCTGCTTTGTGGATGACAAGGTCTTCGTCAACTGTCAGTTGAGCTATGGAACGCTCGGTCGATTTGCGTGACGGTTATTTCATCCTATTATATACAGCAATGATGGATTCCGTTGAACCGATTTCGGTAGCCTGAGGGATTATTGGATTGATTTTTTTCCTTGTATAAGTATTTGTTTTTCAAGATTATGATGGATCATGATGATGAACTTTAACGTTATTTATAAAGTGGACAGCAAACCTTTTATTTTTGCTATCGTTGAGGTGTGTCTGAACACCAATATTATTCTTCAAAATCGAGCACACTATATAGTTACGGCTTTTGTAATCCCTTGCTCTCGTAAAAACTTAAATCCTCTCTTTCAAAGAAACGTTATCACGATCGATACTGCGCCAACCTTAATTAAGGAAGATATCCATCCAGTCATTCTGCGACTGTGTGCAACTACCTATCGATATCCCGGTAGAGAGCAGCGATAACGAGGCTATCCGCGTGCGCACGCCTATAGGGCTTTCTCTCCACCTCTGGCCATTCGTGTACCGCTCTACACTGCACTTTCCGTCTGTACTCTTCTTTCCCACTTTCGAGCAATCGATCAGGACGCGCTCGGATGTAATTAAAGAGCCCGGGAGATCTGTAAAAAGCCAATTCTTCGCTATCTCCCCCTTTCTTTCTTTGTGTGTGTACATATATAGCGCGTTGCGGTGCCTGGGTGTTATAACCGATGCAGAGGAATTTCCTATAGAGACGCCCATGCATCAGTCTCGCGAGGATTATTTGTTATTAGCACGGAAAATTGGAGAACAGAGGCGCGGGAAAAGCGGAGAAAATTAGTCGAGGAATTGCAAGACTGGTTGAATTTCAGGAATTCATCCGCACCGAATACAGTTTTGTGGTTCGGTTGCTTATAATTTTACGTATAATAGTTTTTATACGAGCTTTTTTTTTATTAAAGTTTTTAAAATCATATTGATATTACACGTTTGTGATATTATTTATATACAATTATTATTTTATAAATATTCTTCGATCTGATAAAACAAAGGTAGAAGATTTCTTTACGAAAGTTTGAGCAATTTGTTTATAATACAATTGTTTTATTTTAGAATTAAAATTCCTACTGGACTGGATTTAAATCATTTCGGATACTATGGCTTAAACTATTAGTTGTAACACATTCGCTTGTCGCTTACTTGGTTACACAGATCAAGGAATGCTTGGAAAATTACTTTTTGAAAATCGTTTTTCCAAACTTTTCTGGCATTTTAACCAAGACGCTTGCACGAAACACATATCATAGTGTACACAAAATAAATTAACATCAGAGCAAAAGGTATACTGCGTTAATCCAGTTAAAAATCCCACTGGTATGCAGGCGTACACGCGAACGAACTTTGCTCGAGTATAATTCATGAGCCGAGCTAATTTACCGATGGGGGAGCCATGTTCCCTCGTCTGCTTTTCTCCAATGTTCTCGTTGCACGGAAAATTTTGCAGCAACGTGTACAGCATTGTCAAGGAAATGGTTGCGCGGAAGGTAGTACAGGGTGTCAGGAATAAATACAACAATCATTTGCATCGATAATTCGGTATCAAATGTACATAATTCTGGTATTACCAGCTATGGAATAGGATATTAGAGCGATTGATGTAGGAGTTAAGGTCCAGTAGTAAACATTTGTAGTAACCAAACAGTCGTGTTGTATACCTACTATAAAATATCAATTGAAATTCTGTCCCTAAAATTGCTTCCATTTAATTAGTATGAAATATCGTTAATTTTCTACCAGGAGTGCTATATACTTCCAATTATGAGATATCTGAAGTATTATTGTTACTTTCCTTTCGTCATTATTTATATCCAAACAATTATCCCCATGAATATTGAAGCGTAAATTATTTTACCTGGTCTTTCTTTTGGAGTCCATCTAAAAGCTCGACTGCCTTTGACCTCTACCAAACTTCGCGCTTTCGCTTATTTACACTTCAGAGAGCGCAGACCCCCTCACTTTTCTCCTCTCGAGCCTGGCGTTCCCTAATTAAAACTCCCACTTGGAAAAAGCAACACTCGCGCTCGCACCCTTCACGCGACACATTCAATTTCCAGCAGCTCTGACTGCCCCGCCGGAATTTTTCCAACTCTCTCGCTAAAATCCCACCGTCAGCCCCGCGCTCATGCAAATGTTCGTGATTTACATTTCTCTTAATTTGCACGATAATGGCTCTCTCCCTCTCTAGTTACACTGGCGCCTCGCGTGTATACATGGCCGTTTCCAGCGGCACGGTAAACTTTTCTTGCGAGGCTAGAGCGAGAGAGATTTGCGCTGCGTAAATCTACGAGGTTTACGCGTTACTTGCGAAAGAGAGGGAACGGGGGAAGAGTGGCGAGTTAATCGAGGCTCTTTTGTCGAGTAATCACCGGAAGAACGGATTTGCCGTGTTTCGTTTCTCGTTTTGGGAAGTGGAAGGTGAGCTTTCTTTCGTGGATTGAAGCGAGTCTTTTGTTACAGGGAGTTTCTTCTGGTAGGAAGGCGGGAATTAAGATTGTGCCCGAGTTGAGACTGATGGATGAGCGTATCGCAAAGAATGAACGAGTGATAAGGCTATGGTTGCCGAGCGTCTTGGTATCCTTTACCGTAATATTATTGGAATTTCTTTTATAATTTTGTCATTAGCGATCATAAACGATTTCTACATTAGAAGTATTAACCAACCTTTTGGCCTCTTCACGCATTGTCCAGATTTTTATTTCGTTTCGAAGTAACGATGTTAATTGGATTGGCTTTCATTGTGAGATATTTTATTTTATTCATAGTTTAGACCACCGCAAACAAATCAATGCGAAAAAATTCGACGAAACCCAATTAACAGTGTGAAATTCGAGTTGCAGTTACTTGATTATGCGCATGCATTAATCAGTAAGTAATAGCCGAATTGATATATCGGGCTATTAGTACCGAACAATGTTTAATGTTAATAAGCCACGAGGCACCACTATGTACCTGGCCAATGTAATTCATATTTCTCTTGACGTTTTGATCACGGACAATTGTTACAGGAAACACCTAATATTTCATAAATAATTTGACCCTTTTCTTTGAAAAAATAAAAAAGCTAAAGTCTCTCGAATCCTTCATATGAAAATAGTGAATGCCCAAGGTAATTTAGTTGTTTTTATCTCAGCTTTCGACATTCTGTACCTAAATAAATGGTAAAGTATTTTCGACATATTTATATTAAGGATAATTTCTGATATATCGTACCGATCGACATTTTCTATTCAAAGTAAACTGTTGCGGACCTGAAAGAGTGAAAATAAGATACCTTCCAGAAAACTGCAGAAAACGTCATTAAATAATTAAAATAGTTTGTTGGATTCGGAAGAGCAATGGAATTAATTGCATTTTGACATATAACTAAACCAAAATCAACAATGCAAATGACCGTTTTCATAACTCTAACTTTTCGCATAACAAGATTCAAATGAAGCTATTTCCAATTTATTTCCTCTCCACAGCTAATTATTCTACCACTGTTCCAACATTTTTCTTTTTATTCCGTCTTCTACCCATACCCATACGCTCTTTTCCGCGTTAACCTAATTAATTCATTCTACTCCCTGCAGTCTCTCGTTCTCCTTCTCTGAAATAATCATAAAACCATCGCGACGCGGTAGCTTCGAGGGAGCGTAAATTCGTCTCAAGACGCTAATGCGCGTTACGCTCTCGTGCATTACGATGGCGTCTCTCTGGGGTGGATCCTGACGAACGAGCTCGTGCACGCGCGCGCAAGAAAGAGGCTTGGTTTAATGCGATTCCGGCGCCGTAAGTCGCGCAACACCGCCGCCCGTCGGTCGCCTTTCTCTCTATCTAGAAAATGGAGTGGGAAGAGTGAGACTCCTGGAACTTTTGTCAGGGGTTTCGTGTGGAAGGGGTTTTTCGAAGAGTTGATGTCGGTATATATTATGTCCAAGGGTGTGCTCAAAAAATGTTTCTGTCTGTACTGGAATTAATAATACACTTTTTGGTAGTGAAAATTATCATACAGTTGGCAACAAGTATTTTGTTAATTTAGAAATTAATTAATATTTGGTTTATTACCTTCTAACAAACAAAACATGAGTAGGTACTTTAAGTCATTGTTTAGATGAATGGGGACTCACTATTAAGTATAATAAGACGAAAGGAAACCAAAATTGTCATTACTAATTTTATATTTGTGTGTATATATTTTGCTTCCTCCTACAGGAAGCTTTGTGATGGTAATTTTTTGAGTTGTTCAGATAATTATCATGGCAAATATAATTAGTGTCCCCGATTCCAACGAATGAAATATATTATAATATATAAATTATCCTTCTAGTTATCACCACAAATCTCTTCTTTCATGCTATATGGAAACATTCAAGTAAATTAAATTCATAACTTATAAATACATGTGAGGTTTAAGGTCTGTACTTGCAAACGCTACTGCGTATTTAACCGTAATGCTAAAATACGATGAAATATAACGATCGCCTAAAATTAATTAAAGTTACTATTTCATAAAGATGTGACCTGTTTCTCACCCCTATCCAAGTGCATGCCTAACTTTTTACTGTCTTAGTGGTAATATGCTCAAGGAAGAGAGAGAGAGAGCGGGGGGAGGGAGAGGAGAATCGGCATCATTCATTCCCACGACTTTTTCTGGAAATTCTGTTTTCATCTCTTTAACACTCCGGGAACGGGACAGGGCAGAGACTGCATGACCCGCGGACAATTCTTAATGACTTTAATTTACTTCAAGGAAAGATAATGTTCGCTTTAAATTACTTCTAATTAAATTTCTGCTGCAACGGTAAGTGAGCACTTGAAATTCGCCGCTACATTTTTACCCTTATTAAGCAGAGCCTCAAGCGTTGTGTAATATGTTACAACCCAAGTACAATATTTAGTTTGCGAGTTCAGAATTCTCGTAAAATTTGAAGGAACTACATTTTAAACTTAAAATTTTAATGTTAATGTTTGTTAATTTATTAATTAAAGTGGCAATTAAAATGGCAACTAAAATGATATACCCAGAGCTACTTGAAAATCTCAAAAATTTGCTCTTCTCATTTTCTTTTAAGCTGTAAAATAAACACCGAAGAAAGTCGGAAAATGCCTTAGTTTTTCCATTCCAGATAAACAATTATGATATTACTCATAACTGACAACAAATTAAAAGCAGCCAACAAATTTCATCAAATTCACGCCACCACCCTATGTCCAAAACCGCGTGGCAAAACCTGCAAAGTCCTCTTAAACCGCGCGCGTCATTACGAACTCCATCGACTCGACAGAGCGCGCACACACAACTCTCCTAGCTGCAAATCAGATCATCCGATGAAGTTTCCAGTATTACAGCGGGCGCGCGCGTGTACGTGCAAATATCGATTCGTCTTTGAATGGGCCGAAAATGAGTTGGTCCGCCGCGTGCAGCGACGGCGCCACGGCGCTTCGGCAAACAAAATAGGCTCGTGATGACGACGGGGACGCGAAGCCAACTAAGCGGGACACCGCACGTGCATCGGGTCATTAACGAGGCGTAACGTCGTTTTGTAACGCTCGCCCGAACTCCGTTTACCACCGCCAGCTACACCCGTCGATAATGTCGGCCGTTTTGCCTCGATTTAACCGATCGAAAAGTTGAGCGGTGGGGAGAAGGCTTATACTGTATAGGTTTTCTGAAATGGTTGATTTGGTCAGTAACTTTTGTTGTATGGTGCTGATTAGAAAAATAGTTTGCTGTATAAAATTTAGAAAAAAAAATCGTTTAATTTTAGAGTATCGATGCAGAAAACCCGTTATATTATCATATCTCAATATAGAATGTATCTTTCATGACATAATTGAACTATCTTTCATTTTCTGGCGATGATAATAACCTTCTATAAAAATATCTGTTTTGAAAAAGCCATCGGTCTATTTTATCAACTCCGAAAGCCCACAACACTGTATCTAATTTAAAAATAAATGAATAAATAAACCTTCTCTTTCCCTTTAAAATATTCTGATGAATCTTCGCTGTAAATAAAAACGCTCCAAATTGTGGCCATGCCAGCAAAATTGGGTTAGCATTGCATATAGTTCAATCCTTGATTAGCCGTATCCTCACAAAATATCCCTCTGTTCACATACACACACATATACACACATTTGAGCGCTGCGGATGCCTATATTTACTCGAACGATGAAAATACTTTGCGCTCGGAGCTCGCCCGATCGTATTAACAGTCGATAACCGCGCGCTTGCGCTTCTGCCTCCAAACAAATAAATAATGCGCGACCGGCATGAAGGGAGAAATTAACAGCACCCGCGCGTGTTGCATAATCGGAACGCGAGATCAAAACGGATCGCGAGTATAGCCGGGGGGGCATCGAGTTAGTAACGTTTTAGTAACGCGCGCGCTTAAAAATACGGTAATTAGAAATATGCTGATTGGACTTGTTAATTGGGGCATAGTTTTATCGCGAATGGAAATTGAGGATTTTGAAGGAAGGGATAGGTAATCTTATTTTAACTCTGATTTTAACTTTGCATCAATGCAAAACTTGAGTTGTTTGAAATATGCTCGAATATTAAATATTTTTTGGATAGTTCATTCAAGCATTATTCAAGGAATGCTGATTATCATAGTTAGTTTAATTAAGTAATCAGTATATGTAAGCTGATAGCACTGTTTAAAGAAAACCTTTTAATAATTCATCCCGGTAAATAAAACTCTACGCCCGGATATGTTAAAGCGATAGCGCTAGAAGCTTTGCTCTCTTTTTAAAGCTATGCCATCATCCAAAGATGAAAATAAATAGTAATATTTGATAACGCCGTTATAATCAATCAATGATTATTTTGAAGATACAAAACACAACCACATTATAATCCGTACGTCTCGTAAACTTATAAACAGAGTCAGTAAATGTATTAGTTGAGTTCGAGGGTATCGGTTTTAGAACAGAGAAATAAACTGATCAGACGTCAGCGAGGAAGCCCAGCAAGAACGTGATTCTGCGTTCTCAACAAAATATAGCGAATCCTGAAAGACGTGAGATACATTGATAGATGTAAAATTTTTAAAGCAAAGTGCTATTTGAACATAAATTCAAATGAGAGGGAAACACAGGCAGAGCAAAAGAGAACAGAAGAAAGATAGACAGACAGATATTATAGCTATATTATGATAATATATCATAATGTAACTCGGCTATCACGTGGCTTCTATTATGAAAAGATCAAATTAGATATCGAGTATTTTCTCATATTGGTTAGCACGAGACGCGATCTTTCGTAACTCTAATACTGTTGACATCATAAGTATGCAGCTGTGTACGTGTCTTATTGCAATTATATTGCACTTTGAATTGTATGCGCGTAAACGCTTGAATTGAGGAGCGACGGCAGACGCCAGGTATAAATTTTTCCGACCACAAAATTTATCGTCAATTTCCTTTTCTTATTTCGACAGTTTATATAGTTTGCGAACAATCACGAAAACAGTAAAACTACACCGACAAACCAGACGAAAGACTATTCAATTTTAATCAACCGTAAACCCAAGGCAGCCCTGCTACCCCCTTCACCATCCGTGGTAATCCTCAATTCACGTAGGAAAGACCCTCAAAGCCAACCAGTGGTGATTCGAGAAAATTAGAGAACCCGCTCGAAAAATGGAAGACACTGTGGAAGAACCGTCGAACAACCAGTGAAATGCAGTACGCAAGCGAATCAGTAGTTTCCCTTTAATCTCCCGAAGCGCGTAAGCACGCGCGCACCTATTCCGGGGTATGCGTTTCTCTTCCGCTTGCCGATCAATTTAGATGGTGGACGCACCAGATGAGAGAGAGGAAGAGAACTGGATTTAAAATTCGTTCGGAAGGATTGATTTTTGGGGACGAGGCGCGCTTTTAATTGAAACGGATTTACGACCATGCCTCGCTACTTTTTTATACCCGAGTTTTTACAGAACTTACATTGTACGGGTTCATATAAATATTGCGAATAAATATGAACAATTAAAATACCATTGATCGGAAAGAGTTCGTAGATGGCTGACCGAATTCGATGTTTTCTACTTGAAATAAAAAGTAGAAAGTTTCGCAAACCTCTCTTCTCGGTGAATATCAATTAATTAATTAAACGAAATCAAAAGAGAACACGTCTTTTCTTTAAATGAATTAAAGTCATTAGGAATTATCCGTAATACGAAACGAGCGAAATCGTAGTATTGGCGTTAGCAACTTGAACGTTAATTGCGTGTTTGTGTAACTCTAATTTCAACAATGCTTAATTAAAATCCGGAATCCGCATCTACCATAGTTTCTTTGTTAGTTTATCCGCTGTGGCATGCTAAAAAGCAAGTAGAATAGTTTTAGTACCGCAAATAATTAGAGCTCTCAAAATTCTATGGCAGTAGTGGAGCAAATATTGGGAAGATAAATTATGTTTGTTATGATACTACATAGGCCTGGATACCGGCAGTAACATTGTGCATAAGAGCGATTACCTTTTTATTTTTGCAAGTCTTTCAAGTTGCGTTAAAATAATATTTCTTAAAACCTCATCCAGCCTGTATACAAAATAAATAGTCACGGGTAGCATTTACCGTAACAAATCTTATTCGTAAATTGCGCTAAACGTAACTAACTCTTTGTCTGCGTACCATCCATGTGAAATTAAAATAAATCTTTTCGCATGAACGTTCTATTGCACATACTTAATGTTTCGCATAATTTATCTCTCGTAACGAATGGGATGGACACCCCCCAAGAATTAAACTCATTTCAGAGTAAATCCCGCTTAACGATCTCCTTCGACAAAAATTCGACACACCCAGACATATACTACATTTATCCACACAAGCAAGACGAAAGCTCCGGGCGTTTCTCCATTATCGAAGTGCATCTAGTATGCACGCCTCGTAACTATACCCGCAGTCAAATGGATTTTCGCGCGCTCAGGCGCTATCTCTCCCTCTCCCGCTCTTCCTCATGCTCCGAGTGCAATTCGAATGGATCTCGACGAAAAATTACCATATCGCGCGTGCGCAAAGGCAGTCGAAATAATGGGAGCGTGCGCGCTAGGGCGCTTGATTCCCCGCATGTTTAATGGAATATTCGCGAGTAATAATGCTTTTTGTATGGTAATATAATGGAAAACTGAAGTCGTTATTGTGATTTTACAGTGAGCCAGATATATTATATATTGCTCAGTGTTTACTATCGAGTATGGTCTCTCTGTAAAAACGACTTTATGGCGTCATCGAGAGTGTACTAATTATGTAAGTAGCATTACAATAGCTACAATAACCATAGGTATAAAAAATCACAGAGTCGGAACTGACTATACAATTGGATAGTTCCAAAAGATCTCTAAGCCGAGCAAGAAGAGGAGAACAAGATCACGTAAGGATATTCAGTAGCTTCGATGCATGTCCATCATGGAAATTTATTTTACTTTTTTCCATCTATTTTTACGTGCTGTTCTAGAAGCACTTTAAGTCGAAGAAGTATAATTGTACTTCAATGCACAGTTAATTACCAAAAAGACTCCGATTTCTAGAGTGAACTATTATTCACTCTATCCTGATACCCAAAACCTCTGGCGTTATACTGTTAGCACTGTAGCCGTCTCCCAAGCCATTTTGACCGAATGGAACATAAGTGGTTTCGACAATTAACGTTTATAGCGATTAAATTCTGCGTGGCAATTACTTGAAATTCGTGGCCAAATTTAGCAGTCTGCTCGCGGAGTACCCATTCAGCCGTACCCGCGCTTCAAGACACAATCAAACCGGATCTCCGACAGTTAGCGTCTGCATTGATAACTCCAGAAATGAATCTCCTGTGAAACAGTAGCGTAGATCCCTACGATACCGACATCACCCTATTATTTCTTTTGTCAATCCTAGAATTTTCTTTTTCGATTATAGAGGAGTCTTGCCCTCCGCAATAATGCAAGCAACGCCTTGTTAAAATTTCAAATGATTTCTGGAAAATGTTTTCATTTCGCAAAGATTTCTGTTAAACTACACAATATAACTGTAATTTTGTTACTCTTGAAAATCTACTGAAACCTTGACAACACATTTTCCCAAAAAGCGTCTTTTCCGAAGAAAGCCAAACTTCTGAAAAAATTTCTAACACTCGCCTAAACTTACCCTCCATAGAGACTCCCAACAAGTCAACGGGGCTTCCGATGGAGAAAAACGAACTTTCGAGGCAGCCTGCACGAGCAGCAGCGCCGCCTCTCTCTCTCTCTCGCTCTCTCAATTAATCAGATAGAAAGAGAGGGAGGGAGAGGTAGTTATCCGCGTGCTCGAGACAGCAGCAGCGGCGGCGGTGGGGCGTAATTATCGCGATAACCCACTTGAAGCGGCCGCTCGCGCGCGCTTCCAGCTAACTCTCGCTACCTGCTGGAACGGGCCATATATAGACGGCTGGCGATCCAGTTCAAAAGTTAATTTTCAGCTGAATTGCCGTGAAATTCGTTATTTCGAGTTGGGCGAGCGCGCCGGTGTTTTAAAATGCTGGCAATTATGCAAAAATCTTAACAATAGCGCGAATTCACACGGAGGAAGAGGTGGTGTTACAAGCGGTTTGACATCTGTTAAAGTTTATCTTTTCGAAGGTATTCTTTGTATTTAGGAATAACCTTTAATAAAATAGATTTATTTCCACAACAATGATATCATATTTTATTAACGTAAATTATAAGTTCGCACGTAAAATGAAACACTTGAAAACTAAGCTTATTAATTTAAACGTTGAAAGGCTTTCATCCAGCAAAAGGATGATATAATTAAAAGATGAATGAAGATTCATAATAACATTCCATCTCCGAAATACAAACAATCTCTTGTTCGCGTAGTTTCGCAAAACAGCAGCATTAAAAGCTCTCGTCTAAAATTTAAATACTTTCCTTAGACCGACTACTGCGATCCTCCTCCCCACTCCCTCGCGCGCTCCTCGCAACCGAGAGGATCCATATATATACGGGCGCGCCTCGCGGCGAGCTCCCGTACAAAGGCAGTCGGCGCGGCCTTCCGTGAATGCAGCTGCGGGGGGCGAATTCCACGCGTGTGGGTGAGCAGCCGAGGAATTCAGGTGGGGATAAACAGATAGTGTTTGATCAATGAGAGAGAAGGAGTGGGCGAGCTCACTTTCTCTCCTCCTCTCTCTCTCTCTCTCTCTCTCTCTCTCTCTCTCTCTTTCTCCCTTCCTCGCTTATATCCTCTAGGAAGAAGGCGACGACCCCGCGAAATGAAAATGGCGCGAGTCGGACAAGTGGGTTCCAAGAAATGAAATGTGACTCTTAAAGTGGCGAGAGTGAAATGAAATGGAATGATGATGCGTTCGCTTGAATTAATATTTCGAGACGGTAATTTGCTTGATTGATATTCGCTCGTGCTTCTAGAGCGATTTCCATGCTAGTTTAAGAGCTATAATCTATTATTATTGCTTACCATATATGTTATTCCAAATGACTGGCAAACGTTAATTTCAATACTTTGATCGCTCTAGTCTAACCGGCACTATTATTTCCATCTCATTTCACCCTTAATTGAAGAATTCTAAAAAAATCGCCTGACCGTATACTACTGTAACCAAACCTACGACTTCATCGATTCCCTTAGCCTCGAGAACTGCGTCGCTGTGGTTTGCCTAAAACAAACCTACAATGCTCTGCTGTCTCCCTCTCTCCCAGCACATTGCTAAAACTATGACGTCGCTCAGGGGGAGCAGGACCCCGGAAGTATTAAAGCCCCCGACACGCGGAGAATATTAAGGCGTCTTCATGCTAAACTTGCGCGATAACCGCGCACGCGCGCACGTGCGATAACGTCTTCTCGCCGTGACAGCGATAGATATCATCCCTTTGTTCTCGAGCCGGATAGGTGGTACGACGATATTTGCATGCAGAGCTCATGATTTTTCCATAGCCCTTCCGTACGGTGATTCTGTGGTGGAGATCTAGGGCAACAGAATTAGGGGGCGGCTAACATTTCATGCGTGCAGTTCTTGATGGGTCTTGAGATTTCGGAGGGGAACGAGGGAGTTGATCGGTGTGGCGTGAGTTAAGTGAGTCGTGGTGATTTTGGTTGGTGATTGATAAGTGCAATGCATATGCAAGAGGGCTCTACCTCGTTTTGGCTTTCAAAAGCGCGCTACATCGATTTTTTTCATCCTGCTGTTCATTTCTTATATTTTTATGAGAAAATGATAAATCATATCTTATTAGTTATAAATGTGTATCTTCTTAAATGTTTATTTAACAAAATATACAATTTTTTATTTATAATTATTAAATATTAAATAATTAAATAAACAATTCACTGTTGATGAGAGAAGTTTAAATCGTTCTTATATTTAAGTTGATTTTATTCTTAATTTACAATCGAATTGAACAGCAACTGACATAGCGTACTTGTGAAAGCCAAAACGAGATAGCGCATTATTGAACGCAAAAGCGACGTAGTTCGTTCTTGAATACAATTATATATAAATTATATATAATCATGCATATACTCTTTTTACTCGGATTTTTAAATCAGACTGGGAAAAAGAAAGCGGCTGAATGGCAATAAAGTCTCAGAAATCATGCTGATGACGAAAACATAAACGAGAATGTACACGATTCCAAATTACATAAAAAAAATCCAAAATATATCTTAATTTGTAATCAATTGAAAGGAAAATTTATTAATAAATATTTTTTTTCATTTTCATAACGAATTTGGCTTCGAACGACCCGTTCACTACCCCCCACGGCCCAATCGCCGAATGAATTACTCGAGCTGGTAATTATTCAAGCGATCAGTAAGCCCGGGCGATCGAGCTTTAGCAAAATAAACCCATAATCCATAAATCCGCATAACGGAATTTAGCGGACGAAAAAAGGCAAAAAGTATGTAAATCGTCCTCGCGGGAGATAGAGAATATACGTACACACTACGGGTAATGAAATCGTGTGCTTGCAGAATCGTCGACAGTGCGCGCTTGCGTTATTTGTCACGTCGTAATTGGCCGTGAACCATATAACTTGCCCACCCCAGTTCGAGGCGCTTAGTTTTCCGTACGATTATTCGTGATTTATGGGAACAAAAACCGTCGTTTGGAGTATGAGTCGTCGAAAGTTTGGTCTTGCTTGGTACTCGTTTAAAAAGTCGCCAATGTTGGTACAAACATTGACAGTTATTATCGTTATAGAATTTATTGTCGGCTAAAGTAGTGTTCGTAATCATTTTTTTATTTGATTGCTATACCTGAAAAAAGTGATTTTTCCATACAACGCTCAAATGCAATGAACATTCTTCAAGACACTTTGGAATAATATGTAACAAGTAATTAAATAAGAATTATAATACCTTCCTTAGGAATAGAACTTGCCGACGATGAACTGCGAAGAAGTTATACTGGATTTAAGATTTATGATGCTGCTAGTGAAGATCCCTTCGTACAAGGTCATTGAAGAAACTAAAACACAAGAGTAGTTTTCGTAAAAGCTCATTTTCACTTTCTTTAAGAACTTTTATCATAAAATCAGCGTAAAGGCAAACTTCGTCGATTCCGTAGAAGCTTAACAGATCTTCCTTCGCATAAACGACTTGACTTTATAAAAAAAATGATAAAATTTAATGCACTTACGTGTCAAAGTTTACTTTGAGAGATTAAGTGGCTTTTGAACGATCTATAGAACCTCGAAGATGTCAAATGCTATCACTAGGTTTATAAAACGTTTTTTTATCGAAAGTTCTTTCATTAATTATAACTAATTATTATTATTATCATTTTTTTCACAAATTACTACATTCAATATTGATTAAATATCATATCTTTTGAAACAGACGTATTGTCCGACCACATCGTAAAATCTGGATCTCGACGAAATCTCCACACAGGCGGACACTTCGGTGGCCATGCTTTTTCGCTTTTTCTCCGCGAGCGCAGGAACATTAGTCATGGGACGGGAGGTCACAGTGCATTGTTTTCGAGAGACGCGCGCGTTTTTCGCCGACCGAAAGTAGGTCGCGAGTCCACCCTCCCGATGAAATAGCGTCGTATAGTCGCGGGAGGGACGTTGGGATAGTTAAGTGAAATTTGTTATTTTGATTTGAGAATTTCGGTGGTCGAGATTTTTTGGCGACGGTATACGGAAGTGAATTGTGTTTTGAGTATTGTGGATGATGTATACTACTTTAATGCGATAACTTGTCTTTTAATTGAATATTATGATTTTTAATTTTTTCAAAAGAATCCTGTTCTTTTTAATAAAAACGTCTCTTCTTTTAGTATAACAGATTTGTGTATGTAAACAAATCTAACTAGAACTTATTGCATTGAAGAAACCCATTTCCAAATAAGAAAATATTTTTTCATGATGCATTTTTTGTATCGAATACGCTTTTATGCATCTCCCAATTTCACAGCTACTTTTCCGGCTGCGAAAAGTACTGGCAGAGAAAACCAGCATCGGAAGACGTTGAAGTCCGGTATGACCATCAGTCACCTAACTGGCTATACATGAGAATGAGGGGGCTAGACATGAGAAATGAGAATAGAACCGCACTTTTTATCACATACCTTTCTTCCTTGGGACTCGAGGTTATCGTGGGCATGGCTGTCAACACCATCGATACGAAGTGAACTTGCGTGCCAGTATACTAGACAACAGTTCTTTGAGGCGCCATTTACCGGCACCTGCTACCTCTTCAATGAAGACATGAAGAAGGGAGTACACCAAAGTACAGATGCACTGCAAGCTAAAAAGATTCTGCTGTATCTCCAGCATCATGGACTACATCAAGGATTCCCAGCAGCCACATCGGAATTCAATAAAAGCATATTGAAAAACTGCTTTCTCTAAGTCAACATACAACATCCACCCATGCTGTGTCACATGTTTCACTATTGAAAATATCTAGCTACTCATCTTGCCTGATAGTATCATGAAACATGGCTATATTTGACTATTTAACCCGGTCCTAATCGCTTAACGACACGTCAACCTACAGCCATACACATACGTTTTCTTATCAGAACCTGCACCCTGGTCCTCTGGTATGGAAAGCTGCCAAGCCATCTTTTAATCTTGAGAACAATCTTTATCGCAACATTCAGATTGACCAACTTACCCAGCTAAATGAATAGCAACAGGCATTTCAGGGAGAAATAGATGCGTGTATTGTCGAAAACAAAAAACTGCACAGAAAAGAGAACCATTTGTTTCTCTCTACAATCTACACTCATCTTCTGTATATGATTGTACTATTTCCATTGCCCTGCGTTTTCTTAACATTTCAATGCTGTTAACAATTTCTCAAAATACGTACCAGCTTTCTTCTTACTCCCGTATGTGTGACATCCAGTGTACAAGAATACAGAGTAACGAGGAAGGGTGTGTAGCAGTAACACCAACCTACCGCCCGCAATGCTTTCGTTTTCTAATCTCAAATGTTGAGACTTCTGGAACAGGGATGGGATGTCGTATATTTATAATCTTTTCATAGAAGACTTCCGATATAATTGCTACTATCAAGGCCTCTACCATCTGGACTCGAAGAATCAAAATACACCCACAGCAAGAACCACCTTTCTTGTAACACAGAATAATTAAATCATGCTCCATGACATCCAATGCTGAGTTTCATCAAACGCAGCTCGTTCTCTGACTAACCAACAAACCTCTCAATACCTCCACTCTCCCCCCCTCTCTCTCTCTCTCTCTCTCTCGCTCTCTCGCTCTCTCTCGCTCTCTCGCTCTCTCTCGCTCTCTCTCGCTCTCTCTCTCGCTCTCTCTCGCTCTCTCTCTCTCTGGAATATATTTGCATGCCCCACTACCACATTGAAGAAAAAAACATCTTTCCACGTAATCGAGCAAACAAAATCGCCCCAATGAAGACGTCTACCCATGCCCTCGGGGCAGACAGTTCTCTCTCTCTCTCTCTCTCTCTCTCTCTCTCTCTCTGTTTTTCCCCTCCCACTCTCTCTCGCTCTCTCCATCTTTGACCCAAATGTGTGCAGCCTCGTCCCCTAGCGGCGTCATTGTGCCACGCGGCGCATCCCCTCAGCACTTATTTATTCGAAGAACCGTCGCGCGAGCTCTACGTGACTCTTTCACGTGCCGCAATATCGTACGCAGAGCATTCTCATTCAGCGCGTAGGACAGCACGGCAGAACAGAGCAATTTCGCGAAAGTTACCAGCCTGAAACGGGGGGATAATAAAAGGTCATTACGGATTATTAAGCCACGGTACGCGAGCCACGCCGATGCCGAACTTTAGTGCGCACACGCGTGTGTGTGTATACTTTACGGGGGATTAACTAGGCTCGCGTAAATCATGCGAGAGCTAGCGCACGCGCGCGACGGGATTATCTCTGATATTGTTGTTTCCCGTACTGGGAGTAGTTGCGATTGCAGCAAGGAGGACCGAATTGAGGATAATACAGTAGAATAGTCGTGGGCGCGGCGTGAGGGGGGTGGGGTGTATAGCTACAGCTGCAGAAAGGAAAAGTTGCAGTAACGCTGAAATGGCACGGAGCGAGTGCAGCAGCATGTCGATATTGGAGAGAAAGTTCAGCAATGCACAATGCCCGCGTATTACCGGTCGCCATTTTATTTTCCGTGAATATTGGACACATTGTACGGGTGTATTATATATTATTGAGTTGGTAATGGTCGGTGATTGGTGCAATGTCAATGTCGAGATGATCGACGTTATTCGCGGGAGCGTATAGAGGGTTTCAAGTGATTTATCGTGTTTCTGGTAGTTAGTTATATATTTCTGCTTCATTTAATTCACTGGTAATTATTTAGAGGTGTGAATGAATAAATGATTTATTAAAGTTAATAAATGATTATTGGAGAACTTATCATTGGTTATGATCTGTCAGACCCATTAAATCTCTTGAATTATCGTTTAATCTTAAAATGGAAGAAATATATTTGATTCGAGTTAAATTACAATTTCATACATACGCCGACACTGTCAACAACTTCTATACATTTATTCCATCTAACTTTTGCGTGATTTCAAAAGACTATAATCCGAATCGTGCATTTAACCCCCCATTAAAACCTCCTTTTTGCTAAAAACTTTTCTCTTCCTCTCCTCACCCCTTATGTTTTCTCTCAAAGCGAAATTCTATTCGTACAACGTCTCCTCTTCTGGCGCCGAAACATACACGCTAAATCTCCGCACTCCTTTTTAATATACCCAGTGCTCTCGAGATACGGTAGATATACCTACCGAAAACTCCGTAGTGGAAAATTCGAGTGCCTTGTTGTGCGAGCAGGGGACATGCAACCGCTCTCACATTTTATCTCCCCCTTTTTTCTCTCTCTCTCTCTCTTTCTCTTTCTCTTTCTCACTCTCTCTCTCTGTCTCTCTCTCTCTCACTATTTCTCGCGCTCTCTTTTTCTCTCACGCTTTCTCTCTCTTTCGGCCTTCCTCCCTAGTATTTTTACGACCGCGGTGATATTAACGAAGCAGGAAGCAGGTCGAGTCGTCTCCTCGCATTCAAAACGAGTTTGCGCCATGGCTGCTCTCCCGTCATTGGCTTTGTCTCTTATATTCCCGCTCTCTCTCCTTCTCTCTCTCTCTCTCTCTCTCTCTCTCTCTTTCTCTCACTCATTTTTCCATTCACAAGGATGGGATTGCAAATTCAGAAGCCCGGAAAATTTGCAATTGTAAAGGGCGCACAAACAACAGAAACATTAGCCTCTTGCAATCTTGCTCGCGGCGGGAAATAAATTCAGATGGAACTGGCGAGCATAGGGAAAGAGGATTTGTTCTATGAGAATTTATTTGGGCAGACAATATTCTCGTATGCGTCGATCGGATTCAGAGATGCAATGGGCGAGCGAGAAAAGGAGAGGACATAAAAAGAGAGGGAAAAAGAGAAAGAGAAGAGTAGGAGAGAAGGAGAAAGACATTTGCTGTTTTGCTGATTGTGCATTGTACTTTGTGTAAATCTCGTTTCTTTGAACGGGTTACTAGAGACGCTATGATCTTTTGCTAAAGTTTTAAAAGTATTTTCACCTCTGGAATCACAAAAGAATATTAATGAGGATTCTAATTATTCAAACAGCTTACCTACAAAGGATATTTGAAGTACCTAAAGATCAACAAAAAAAAAATGTGGAATTACTTTTTACTTTCAATTTACAGAGAATAATATTCATGAGCTCATGATGTATATTATCATTCAACGTGCGCCGTCTTCTCCATCATGTTCACGAAATTAAAACCAAACATTGATTAATCTCCTTTTTTAAAGCGCATTACCATCTGATCGATACGTAATAAAATTTATCGTGGGCAATATAATCCAAAATTTTTTGTTCATAAGAAGTAACATATCGGTAAAATCTGACCAATATTATAATTTTATATAAACACTCACACCGAAATGGCTGCAAAAGGTACCTGCAGCCCATGCGCAAAAGATAAAATGCACACAATAATCTACAAAAGAAAAAAACTCTCTGAATCATTCAATTACCGTAGTCAGTTCTCGCAAGTGTCCTCTGGTGATTTATTGAATTTTGAAGAGCGTGGAAATCGTAGAAACAAAGCGAACGTGAAAAGAGGCAAACTTGCACATCATATATCGTAAATAGTTTTGTTTGTAGTAGACAGTGCTGCATTCATTATAGCGCAAGCTTATACAAGTACTTCCGTAGTGCAATTAAATTAAACTACGTGTAAAACCCATTCAAGTGTTTTCGTTCTTTTTTGCATGTATCAACTCGAAATTTCAAAGAAAGGAGGGTTGCTCTCGAGAAATATTCTCGGACGCGTGCATCCACTTCCGCGCCTTCAACTTTCCTTTGTGGCGCGCCAGGGTGAAGAAAAACGGTTTTCGCGCTTGAGAGAGAATCTCTTTTGGTGAGAGCGCGTGAGATTATGCTTGAATATTTCAGCAGGAAGTAAGGCGAACATTATGAGGATAGACAACAAGAGGCTGGGAAAAGTAGTTATCGAAAAACTAACTAATTGCTCGGTCCACGATAAAAATTGCAAGGATAGGTTTCAGATACATTTCAGGTCGTAATAAGACTGTATTAATCTTTCTCTTATGTTCTCTTATGTTCTCTTCTATATTTATACAACTCTCATATAGCCTTTGAAAATATTTTGGAGAAAAAAAATAAAGTCTAGTCGACAATCGAGTCAATTTGCTTTGCCTGGGGTGAATCAACTGGTTCAGGAAAAAGCTGAAATTATATAAAATATCTCGTAAATTAACTTTATCCGTATGAGAATAATTACATTATATTTAAAATGTAGTTTCCGTTACATTTCCGACTTTGCATTAAAAACGGAGATTTTCCTTTTTTTTTAACTAAACCGACTGCATATTTAAGAAAATTGATTAGATGAGAAAAAGACGTGCGGTGTATTGTATTTGTTACGCTTTTAGGTGCGCAGCACTGACTACTGCAGCTTTTATTTACCCGATCCCAAGATGCAAGAAGATAATTCTTACCAGTAAAGTTAATTTAGTTATTGCAAATGTTCCAAAAGAAACTGTTCGATGTCTCTTTTCAGAATCCCACTCTAATCTTTTAATCTCAATCTCAATTTCAATTCGAAATTTCATTACACCGTTGCCGCACTTCAGTTAATCTTGAAAACTCCCCCGAAATTATTTTCTCGGTACATAAACACTCCCTCCCAATTAGTCTTAATCTCACTCACAATCCTTCCTTGCCCCCCCCCCTACCTTCTCACCCTCCTCTACACAAAAACGAACGCTCAAAGCCGAAACTTTGCCCGAGGAAGTATCCGAAACTCCGTAAACAGACGGCATAAGCAGTGGAGTACAGTCGTCGCCGTCGGTTGAGTCGGTGCGACGGCCAAAGGATACCCTGCTTCGAGCAGCTCCCGAGTTGCAATTACGCGCTCGTGGGAAATTACAAAGCTATTGTTCGTGACGTGGCCGCGAAGTTTCCCGCGCCGCTGTTACAGTCAACTGTTGGTAATGGCGAGAAAAATTACAAGAATTGTAATGCGCACATCTGAGCCGCTACAGTTAGCGAAATAATGTGAGAGACAGGCAGTGGTTCGAGAATTTTCGAGCTGCAATTATGGCGAAAGAGCTCAGGTTTGGAGATTGTTCGAGTGATGGTGTTAAGCTTTTAACAACGTTTAAATAAGCAAGTAAAAGTTCGTTTGCGGAAAACGTTTAATCTCGACGAATTACTTCTAGATGAAAATTTCAGTATTGCTCCATGTTAGAAAGATATGATTGAGTAGAATAAATCGTGTATAGTCGGGCAATCTCCAAAATATTATCTTTGATTATTTTGCTGAAAGTAGAATAACAGATGGAATTGTTTATTCGAAAAAGTTGGACAGAATATAAAACACTTTTTTCATGTTATTATAACAGAACATATTTGTGAATTAATATTTTTGAATGCAGTATATTTTCAATTGTTTGAATTGAAATAAATAAAACAATTTTAGGAAAGACACTGATAAGTTCTTTTTTTCTACTTTTATTTAAAAATTTCACCTATTTTCTCCATATTTTGAAATATCTTACTGTGTTGATATAATGGACTGAGATCAGAGTTATAAAACTTCTACCTACCGGTTTCATGCAAATTGATTAATCTTTACTCCTGTTATCAGTCTTGTACAATATAAATGATTGTTCTGGATTAAACATAGATTCGCTAGACAAAATCTTTTATGCAGAACCCTTAGAAAATATTGGCGTGAAACAAATATTTCAAAGAACATATCGTTGGTTGGGATCAATAACGAGTAATTTTTAAAAAAGCGCTGGAAAAGAGTTGTTAATAATGTACATGTTTTGTAATACAGAAAAACTTTTTAATCAGATAAGACTAGAAAATTTCATCCAAATTACACTGATGGAAAAATTGTGTATTACCAAAGTTAAATTTTTCGAAAAAATATAGTACTTCTGAAATGGCACCATTTTCAACGCGTTAGCGAAACAGCAACTCTTCCAGTGCTTTTGCAAAAAGTTTTCCAGCGTTATGGTTTGTGCTCCCAGTCGACGATATTTACATATACTTTATAATTCAAAAGACACAACGAGACGACTTACTAATGATCATCTCTCTTCTTCTGTTTCAGAATCTGAAAAATCAGATCATGACGACGAACCTGTGGGTGGAGCAGGTAAGTGACCTTTTTTCTCGCCCCCTCCCGTCCGCGCTTCGTCACAATTACACTCCACCTTTCCGCTACCGTAAATAATCTCGCGCTCACGCACTAGACGAAAAGGTCGAGCGCTGCAAAAGCACGTAAAAACACACATGCACACAGAATCTTCAAATAAAAAGGGATGCCGCGCGCAGGCACTTTGGACAATTGCAGCTGCGCGCATATAACGAAGGGACGTTACTCATTAAGTGAGCGCGCACGCGTGCTCGCATTGTCCCGTCATCGCGGAAAACGAACGTGTGTAAGCACAGCGAGAAATAATTAAGGTGAATAATTAAGCACACGCAGGCCAATTAGAGCTCTGATTTCATCTGACGATTGTGCGCTGTGGCACGATTCTTTCTCGGAGGGATGAAGTAGGTGGATTTCCGTGAAAGTCGGTCTCTCAATTTCATTCAATTGTGAAATCTGTCTATATTCCATGGCACGACGTGAATTGAATGCAGCATTGTGTTTTCTCAGAAGGTGAGAGAGAATAAGATGAATCTTTCTTCGGCTCTCTCGTGTTTAATTAGAGATGCTGTGTTCGCGACAACTCGTGCACGCGCGTGCTTGCGAATAGCTGCAGAGAATTGCTGAAAGAAAGTCATTACGATTCGAATAAGTTTTAAAATAAAAGCTTTTTCAGTGTAGGTCCTTTCGTTGACTACTATAATCGAGAGTGAGATAGTTGTATCGTTCTCGCAGTAAACATCGCGCGCCTTTATCAAACTCCTTTCACGTCGAAATTGATATTATAATATCCGCAAGACGCGAGCTGCAAACGCGAACGCATCCACGTCACTTTGTCACGTAGGTACATCCTGTTTACATCAAAGTCGGCGCACGCGCGCTTGCGAAATTGAATTTCCCCCCGTTTGCCAGAAACATCGCGTACCTTTCACAGCCACGGCGAACGCATTCGAATATTTCCCCGCGCACTCCTATACGCTTTTATTCGCAAATTGTCGCCCACTCGACGAATGCTAATTCAATGCGCACGACCTCATTTGCATTACATCTTCCGCGCGGTCGTGCCGCATATATATATACGTACAAAACAAAATACCCACTGCCGACGTCGTTACGAGCTAATTCGGGAGACTTGTCGTTTCTCTTTCTCTCTCACGAGCGCGCTTTTTCTCCTGTTCGGCCGCGATTCCATTGCAAAACAAACGCCTCGTCTGGGAAAAAGGGAGGCGCCTGGCAACGACGAATTTGCATCGCATGCGCGGGCGCGCCTGGTTGTAATCCCCGCGACTGTGCTGACCGTGAGCCGCAGGATTCAGCGCCGGAAAAGTGGAACGTGCACACACGATGCACGATGGAAGTCACACACATACACACACTCGTCTAGTCAAGCGGTGGTAGTCCGTGTGAGGTGGTGGTGAAATCTTTCGGTTAATATATCGCGGCGGGAATAAAATGTGAGGGAGAGTGCGGATGTTGTGGTGGACCGCGTTTGGGCCGGGAAAATTACCGCCGATTATGAGGATTGGATAGTCTGCGTGTAATTATTTACCGCTCATATTTTGATGTTTTCAGAGAATGGTGTCTAACGGTTTTTATTTACGCAGTATTTTCGTAATTATAGGTAACAAAATTCGGTTATAGAAGAATAAAAAAAAAATTTAGTGATGTTTTTGGTCTATTGATTGTTTAATATTTTAATGTTCAAGTTTAAAAAAAAATCATATATATTCTCTAGATATGAAGTACTTTTAAATTTTTTAAAAGTTTTGTTCATTGAATTTATAATTTTGTGCAAAAAAAAAATGAAATGCTTACATTCCCTACATTTTTATGATAAAATGTACACAATATCTGCTATATCCGTGACCCCAAAAAATAAAAAAAATAATGTATGATACACACGGTTTTGTACGTTATGAATTAAATAATAAAGTGTGAAAAAATATACGACGACTGAGATGCGAGCCCACGGAGCTAATGTCGCGTTGTTATGTCGAGTGCATCGCGACCTAGTTATTCTTTGCTGAATCGTCAGTCTCCACGTTTGCCTGAACGTTGACGGAAACCTTTGTAACAACACCTTCTGCACCCTCCATTTATATAGTATATCACAAAAATATTAAATGATTAAAAACGCTTTTTTTCTTCTGCTTTTCTCCAGAAAAGGGAAATTTCTTTGTAGATTTCTTCATAATTATAAATAAAGTCAGCAATCATTTCCAAATACGTTTTCCACAATCTCCCCGAGTCCATACTAAAATCAAAAACATCCCCGCGAACAAATTTGTTAAACCCTCAGCGGCACCTCTTTCCACCCGACTACGACTAATTACACACCGCTTAAACCAGTCGTAACCAGCGATACTACAAAAGCACGGCGCGCAGCCTTTGTCGGCGCGCGGTCGCTCACTGCAAACAAGCAGGCCGAGCGCGTTTCCCCCGCGGCTGCGAGAGACCGTTTCACTGCCAGCGCATCACCGCGCCACCCGCACGGTGACGAGTCGAAAACGCTCGGTCGACCGTGGCTGCTGCTGCTGCTGACTCGTCGACCGCGAATCACATCGTTTTTTTGAGAGAGAGAGAGAGGAGGGTAGAGAACCAGACGATGTGAACGATTCGGTTGAGTGGATGGGTTTCGCCAATGTTTAGCTTTATTTGATGGATGAATGGGTTCGAACAGTTATTGCGTGGTAAGTTGAGCGGGTGATGTGGTAATTCAAGATTTCAAGAAAAGTATATCGTTGTGGATTAAGGTGGTATACAATGGTACATTTTGTAGACAATGCCGCAAAAGAGGATATAATAAAGAGGTAGGGTGCAGAGTGAATTAAAATCCGATTAAAAATAAAAAAGATTCCATTATTCGAATGAACTATTTTTCAAGTAATGATATCTACTTTTTTAATACCTAACTTGCTTACGAATTTACCTGCGTATAAATGGGAACATATTGAAAAAGTTATTTTTTACAATTTTTACTACTTAATGTCGCATGAAATCTTGATTTTTCTACTTATTTTAGCAACCTTCACCCTTATTCATTTAAACTTTTTCTTCACTTTCCTGAATTAATTTTTTGTTTTTAATTTCATATTTTGCCAAGTTCTATACACAATATCATTGGTTTCGTAGGTCCCCCGGCGTCCCTATTTACTTCACATCCGTCGGCATCCTCCTTTCCGCGGGCGTTGGGCCACTTTGGTTCTACATTTACAAAATCCTTTGAAATAACAAGTCCTTCAACTTAAAATAAGCCCGAAAATCACTTCCGTGACAATACCTATTTCATAAATTGTATGGAAAATAATCAAGAAACTTAAATCTTAAAATTTGTCTTAATAATATTATGAAAAAAAAAATCTTATCTTTTCATTTTTTACCTATAAAGCGCTTCTAATTGTTTTTAATTTTCGCGCTAGTAAAAGATAGCTTAAAAATAAAAAATTGCATTGTTGAAAATGGTTAATACAAATTTCC
>UXGD01000682.1:0-49637 GCA_900474315.1 Torymus auratus
GTTTGAATATTGAAACCCATTTTTCTTAGAAACGTAAAAAGTGGACTTATGTCGTTATGCCTCGAAGCCACAGATATATACATTATAGTTTCTGTATTACTAAGAACAGTCCATTATTATAAAGACACATCGCTGATCTTAAATAGATATTTATCAATTTTCACCTTATATCATTCAAATTTTTTATATTGATAAGCACCTGCTATACTATAGCTATAATCTAATTATGAAAAGTTCTATTAACAAAAGTTTGTGGTTTAAAATTAAACACATGTGTTCACTATATACGAAATATACACATAATATACCTATATTGACATTTCGATAGTATATTTCAGGTTTGATTCTAATTTATCATTTTGAATCACTTATTTGGGTGACCCCTAACGGGAAAACTTCTAGGACAAAAGTTGTAGAATTCCAAAGAGGCTCTCTGCTAATCAACTTATTTTTAATACCAAGGATAACTTTTGGTGTTATTTGAAGATCAAATTTTTCGCTTTTCTCGATTGGGTAAGATAGGGAGTTTTGTTGAAACAACTTCCAGTTAACATTCAAATAATCTCGAAAATGAGCTCCGGGATTAAAATCAAGATCCCTAGTGGTTGGCCTTTCCACTTTTATCCTAGCGATTTTTCTGTTAAGTTACCATAAAAAGTTATAATAAAATAAAATTGGACGCGCTGTATAATCGTACGATTATTATCTCGCCGTATATTTAATTCATAAAAGATCTTTTGAATTTTTATTCAAACTGAACATACTACGAACTTTTATCACGATCGAACATCTTATGAATATTTTACTCATGTTTTATTTTCTATACAGTATATAGTATAAATTATTGTCTATTCACTGATAAGTTTAAATATCGTCATACACTCACCCAACTTTCTTCGAACTATAAGTATATATTCATTATAATAAATTTATATAATATAATGATAAGAAAGGTAAAGTAATCATAACACAGTATATTGATATAATTACCATTTTATTACACATTGTACAGTTTTCTTATTTACCCTTAGAAGATATAAAATGGTATAGAAAAATATGAACTGATATGAAACTTACATTGTAAAACGATAATCATTTTAAATAATGTACAGTTAACAACACAATAATAATCGATACAATTGCTTCAATTTGAATATTGATTACAAATGTGATACGATTAACACAGAGCCTCACTTGTGGTGAATACCAAAAATTGAGGATTTTTTATTGCATGCCATTATTACGATATTGAAATGCAAAAGGTTCCTTCTAGGATAGTTAATAGACCATCATAGAGCTGGAATCTTACACAACAAATTAACATTAATAATATTTAATAAAAACAACTTTAAACGCTGCGTGTAACGGAATATTTTCAACAAAGCACTTCATACCTTAATAATGGCAAGATTAAAAGGGATATTAAGGGTTGTTACACAGTTTGAATTTTGTATACATTAATATTTTTTTAATGGAATTATAACGTAACAATAATAGATTGGATATTACATAATAATGTTAAAGAAGCATATTATTTGTCTAATTTTGTATTCAATTGAAAAGATTAATACTCTGAATTACTAAATTTTTCACATAAATCTTAAACTGTACTTTCATCATTTATTTATTTTAAACTTGTTATGCATATTCAAAAAACAGATCTCGAAAATTTTCAAAATAATTTGTGAAACTATCTTCAAAGTATTAATTTCTATTACCTATAACAATTCTCAAATGCTGTAAACGATTGCGCACGGGGCAACGGTAAACGCATGATGCTAACTAATTTCATATTATAGTCAATTTTTAATAAAAAAAAATAATCTTAAACTGCTGATCATAATGATAAAATAAATGCTTCTTGTTGAAGATGGAAAAAAAACTGTTAAGAAACGTAATCAATAAATTAAGAGGAAAACTCGTTATAGTAACTGGCACTATGCTGGTTCATTTATATAAAAAAGGCGATAACACACGCGATCCAAAGATTCCATATTCTCAAAAACATCCATTCATGGATAAAAATGGTTCAAACTCAAGTAAGATTTGCTAAACTCTTACGCGATTGAATACAACGAAATTAACTGCTGAACATAACATTAACCTATCATACTTTTAAAGCCGATAAATCAACATTTCTCATAGGGTTCTTGGCATTGATAATGTTAACAAGTTTTCTGGAATTTATCGTTCACATAACTTTTAATAACATCCCCATATATATTCATACTTGCGAATTATCGCGAGCTCAGAGTCCGGTTTTGGCCTTCAGCTTTTTTTGATACGTGAGATACGCGGACATGGGTTGTCGTAAGTTCCTGGAGAGCATCTTTTCTCTGAACGACAACGCGGCGACGCTTTTCTTGACAGCGGCTTTCTTGGCCTTGACGAGATTAACGACGCCGAATTCTGTGGTTCCGCCGGTAGAGCTGAGCGGTACGTAGCCGTCGTCGACCTTTAGGTTGACGGGTACGACCTTCCCCGGGCTAAACATCGTCTTTGACGGCATGACACGGTCGATGTGTTTGTTCGTCAGCTTGCGACGTTTCTCTGGTCGTCTGATCAAGGGGTCCTCGGTCAGGTTATCGATAATGTCCTCTGATAGTCGCTTTACACCGGTGGTAGGTTTTGCCGTTTCTTGGTCTTTCCTCTTGAGCTTACGGTCGGCCTTGTCTTGCTGCTTCTTCTTGTGCACATCCTTCAAAGCCTTGACGCTGTCAGCTGCCTGCTGCATGGCTACTAGAGCTGAACGACGGGCTTCCTCGAAGCCCAAGCTTTCCGGAGCTCCCTCATCTGCATCGGCCGATGACGAGAGTTCTTCCTTGGCCTTTTTCTTCGATTTTTTCTCTGACGCGTTGCTGCCTGTGCTATGCTTCGATTTCTTGGCGGGTTTCACGACGTTAACGTTTACGTTTTCTAAGTCGGATATTTCATCGGATAATCGGTTCTTCTTCTTTTTTGGTTTTTCGACCTCTACTTGGACTTGATCATGTTGTACATTTTCCTCAGCATCGAGTGATTTCTTTTTCTTCTTCTTCTTTTGTTTTTCTTCTGCAGTTACTGGACTCTCAGACACTTCCGGCTCAACGTCCACCTGCTTATTTTTCTTTTTCTTCTTTTGCGTCTCTTCTACGATTTCTGGCACTTCTTCTTCCACTTCCAGTTCTTTGGATTTATTCTTTTTCTTTTTCTTAATCTTTTGCATGTCTTCAACTACGAACTCAGCTATTTCTTCGGCATTATCTTCTACTTCCACGTGTTTATTCTTCTTCTTTTTCTTTTTCTTGGACTCTTGAACGTCCTCAGTATTCTCATAATCCTCATTCTCTGCGTCTTCAACAGTGGATTCCTCGATACGCGCGCGTTTCTTATTTTTCATAATCATCTTGATCATGCTATCCTCGTCTATAGACGCTGCGAGAGACACGTCTTCGAGCTTTCGTTTCTTCGACTTTTTGTCCACCGAAGCTTGCTCCACCTGTTGCTCCACAATCTTATCTACGCTCTTGTTCTGCAAACTTTTTCGTTTCTCGCTCTTCGAGGTATTTTTCACTGATTCTTGTCCCTCTGAAGTTTCGTCGCTGATCTTCAAGACGGGGACGGATTCGTTCAGCTTCGATTTCTTAAGGAACTTCGTTACCGGCGTTTCGTTCGGGATGGGATGTACCGTCTTGTTTAAGGGGACACACTTCCACAGTTGTCTACTCTTCATAGCCTCTTCGCATGTGCCGATAACGTCGACTTCCTCTTTCAGTTTCATTGAATTGTTTGCTTTCGAGTTTTTCAAGATAGATTTCGTCGCTGCCTCGCCTACGCTCAGTCTGCTCGAAACGTTCTTCATGTTGTTTAAGTCGGTTAAACTACCCGATTTTCGTTTTTGAGAGAGGGACTTATTAATTGTAACAGACAGATTGTCCGTTTCGATGAAGCTTTCTCCGGCCTTTGAGAAATCAGTTTTCTTCACCATACCGGGCTTCGGCGTACTGCACTCGATCAAAGGCGTGAGTTTCTTGTTTTTGGGTTGAGTAAGACTAGTGTTCAACGGTTTCGCGGTTATTATGCGATATGAGTCCTCGCCGTTTTCGGATTCGGATTCGGACGTGGCAGCGTCAATTGCAATATTTGGTGTTTGCTTCGATTTCAAATTAGAACTTTCGTCGACGCTCTCATCGGAGCTTGAGGCTTCAAGTAGTCGCGTTTTTGAAAGATTGGTAATGTTGTTTTTGAGAATTTTTGAATCGTTAATAGTCTTATCTTTTATCGATTTTGACATACTAACTTCTTGAACAGGCTTTGATTTATTAATACTCTTATTCACTGATAATTTGGAGACGTTAGCAGATTTGTCTTTCTTTTGTAAAGTCTCTTCGTTTGAGTCAGAATCTGAATCCGCATTTTTTTGTGTGGAAATATTAACACTCTTATTTTTTATCGATTTAGAATTATTGATGCTTTTATCTTTTGCTGATTTGGACATATTAATATTAATTTCCTTGATTGTTTTTGAATCATTAATACTCTTATTTTTCAATAATTTGGAACCATTAGCACTCTTATTTTTCGTGGGCTTATTTTCAGTTTCAGTTTCCGTCTCTTCATTATCTGTCTCTGAGCCTGAACTTTGGGAATACTGCGAAACGAGCATACTTCTATTCTTGATCGTTGATTTTGAGTTATTAACACTCGTTTCTGCCAACGATATTACCTTTTTACCGCTCTTATTTTTGACGTCATCCTCTTCATTTTCGTCGCTTTCATCGGTATCGTCGTCAATTCCAGTATCGGAGACGATGAAATTTTCGAGGTCAGAACCGTTATCATCAGTGTCAGATAACTCCTCCTCCGATGCTCTGCAATCATCAGCGGGTACATCGTCATCAGAGTAATGACTGATATCCTTGCCGCCGAGGTTGTACTCCCTGGCGATATCCGAATCGATGCTTTTTTGACACGAATCATCTTCATTATTATCACTTTCCTCATCTGCATCCTCTTCATCATCCTCTTCATTGGATTCTTTTGCACCGTCCGAATCTGAAAGCTGGAATAGAAATGCAGGGATCTTTTCTTCGTTCTCATTTTCCTCTTCATCGGAACTTGAATCCGCCTGAGCTATAGTTGAATAATCATGCTTTGGTGGATTCTGAAATTTCATTAGTTGGACACTTTTCTGAAGGCTTTTATCCATTTGTGAGTCATTTAATTCTGGAGGTTCTATGTTATCGTCCTCTGAATCTGATTCGTTTACAAGAGAATTCACAGATGTATTCTTAACCGATTTAGTACTCTTTGTTGAAGCATTTAGAAAAGATTTGTTATTCATAGACTTATATGCATTTTTCTCAGTATTTTCTTTGCCTTCTGCTTCCGTTTCTGATGAATCTTCTACTATGACGTTAGAAATATTAATCGACTTATTTATCGATTTTCTAAGAGAAGATTCTCTTAAAGAATTATCTTTATTTTTAAGAGACACATCAGCATTTGATACTATCTGCTCATTGTTAGTTAATGACTTTCTATTCGATGTATTTAAAAGTTTGTTCAAAGACTTATTCAGAGATTTGTTATTAACTGAATCTGCTTCCATTTCAGTATCTGATACATTGCCTTCGTCCTCATGTTTACGCAATGATTCATTTAGTGAGAGTCGTTTGGATTTTTTCGAATCGTTCAATGCATTTGATGATTGATTAAAATTTTTTGTTTCTTCATCCTTATTTATTGATTTACGATTTTCACTTGTAGAAGAAACATTCTTATCATTTGGTTTTTCAATCAATGATTTACGCGATGAAGTATTCATGGATTTTTCCAGAGAGACCCGCTTTGATGTTCTCGAAGTATTTAAAGAAGTTGATAACTTCTCTGGCATACTCTCATTTTTAGAATTCGATTGATTGAGTTGGCTCTGATCAAGAGATTTATGACTATTATTTAACGGTTTATCATTGATTTCATTGATTGCGACTTCGTCTCCGCTTTGGTCGTCAACTTCCATCGGTTCATCTTCTTCTGTTGCGAGTTTTCGTGATGTATCAATTATGGACTGCCTCTTCGCCGTTTTCGAGCTGTTCAAAGAAGTTGATAATTTGTCCGTTACACTTTCGTTGTTCTGATCAGACTTATCCGAACGGGAAGATTTATCGAGAGATGTCCGACTTTTATTAGAAGATTTACTGTCATTCAAAGACGTTGATAATTTTTCAGACATACTTTTATTTTTATCTTTTTCAGAAGATGATTGATTGGCCTCCAGTGATTTGCGCGTAGATCTACGACTCCTATTAGGAGACGCATTCTCATCCTTTTCGGTATCAACGTTACTAGACTCTTCAATTTCTTTGGATTCTCCAACTTCGGCATCATCTTTTGATTCTGAAGTATCGGATTTAGCCATTTGACCACTTTCTCGTTTCCTTTCTGAAGATTTGCGAGGTCTCTTAGAAAATGACGTGTGTGCTTCTTCAATTGAGGCGTTAGAATCATTGATGTCGTTTTCCTTTTTACTGCTATCGTGGGATGCTCCAAGAGCGGATGAATGCTCGTTAGTCGTATTCAACTCTTCATCTTTTTCGGGAATTTTATTTTGAGATTTGTTGTGAGACCAATCCTCAGCAGGAATGTCTTGAAATAAATCTCCGGCATCTTCGGCATCGCTCTCATCTGCTTTGCTCCTGCGCCTCTGCTCGCTTTCCCTTCTCGTTGACTTTTTCGGAGACGCAGATTTTCTACTAGCATCGTTGGATCGCTGCCCTTTTTCAGGCGAAGGCGCGCTTTCTCCATCAGCGTCTGTAACAGCAGAAGATACACCATTTTTATCCGTTGCAGACATTTGGGACTCGGTTTCATTATTTTTATCTGTTCCAGAAAGTTGGGGTTTGGATTGATTATTTTTATCCATTCCAGAAATTTGGGGTTCAGTTTCATTAGAATCAGAGTCAGTATCGTCAGGAATATTAATCATTTCGATTTCGTCATTTCCATCGTTCAAGTCGCATTCCATTGGCTCTGGCATAATGGCCTTACTAGTTTCCATCTCTCTACTACATTCATCTATGGAAGACATGCTGTTTACATCATTAATTTGATTATTTACAGTATTTGATTTTATAAGTTCTTTATTAGCTTGATAAACGGTAAGAGAATCAGCTGTTTCGATATCTTCTTCGGCGAGAACAGAATTAGTCTTATCACTCTTTTCATTCACATGCTCAAAATTATTTATTTTGTCATTGGGTTGACTTAAAGAAAGGGAATCTTTGGATTGGTGGATATCTACTTCATTCGGAACAAAATTTTTTACATTATTATCGCATGCATTTGAAGAATCACAAGTTTCCTTTAATGGAATTAAATTAATTTTTTCATTAGTACTTTGCTCAACTGAATCTTCAACTTTGTCATTTGATTCTTTTATCGATTCGAAAGGTTTCTTTTCGTTATTTTGATCTAAGGAAATTGAGTTTTCTGTTGATTCACTACTGCTTTTATTTGTACAATTTTTAGCTTCTATTTTATCATTATCATAGCATGCATTTACAATTTCGTAACATTCGATTTCATTAACGTTTTCACTCGAAAAAATCTCATTTGTGGAATTATCATTAATACTATTTACAGTGGAGGCATTTGCATCCTTACTTGCTGTATCCACAATCACAGAATGTGAGGTTTCGCAATTATTTAAAGTTGTATAATCTGACTTTCCTACTATATCATCACTATTTATATTTGTATTTTTTGTTATGGAACTTTCAAGTAATAAATCAGTTTCAGATGTAGAAATTATATTTTTTGATTGTATTTGATTTATATCATCAACTTCATCAAGTAATGTGGAACATTTATCGTGACTAGATTGGTCAACAGGAATCGAGTTTTCTAAAATTTTATCATCATTATTGGTTATAGCAATCGAATTAATTGTTTCATTATCACTAGATGTATTTGAAAAGACGGAATCATTTATGTCGCTTTTTTTTTTAATTTTGAACTTTCTTCGTTTTCATTATTTATTGAAATTGAATTTGTTAATTCATCATCAGAAACTAGCATAACAGTAGTACTCTCTGTTTCATTGTCATTCGCGTTAATAAGATTTGAATTTTCGGGAATTTGCATGGCTTCAATACTTTTTGATTCACTTTCATTCGCGTTAATAAGATTTGAATTTTCGGAAATTTGCATGGCTTCGGTACTTTCTGTTTCACTGTCATTCGCGTTAATAGGATTTGAATTTTTCCCGGTCCTTTCCGTTTCATTGTCATCCACGTTAATAGAAATTGAATTTTCTGATTCACAATTACTTTTATTTACAGATTCCGAATCGGAAATTTTATGATTCAAAAATTTAATAGTAACGTTATCTTTGATTTCGTCGCTGTTTATACTGGTAGATGAGGATTTTACGGGATCGTCATTAGTTTTATTTGAAAGCAAAATTTTTGAATTATTATCAATAACAGGTTCTAAGGTTGTAGGAATTTCTGTTGCATTATCAATAGTAGAATTTGGAATTAAATTTTCTTTTTCATTATTGCGATTATCAAAAGTAACCGAGTTTTCTAGCTTATTTTCACCCCGATCTTCTAGAATTGAAATTTCCATAACCTCATCATCATCGTCATTAAGCGTTATTAAATCGATTTTCACATTATCAGTTATTCTAGTTAATGAATGTATTATGGCCCCAGATTCTGAACCCAATTTAATAGTATTTTCATTATTTTTGATTATATCATTTACTAAAACTACAGCAGTCTTTGCATTTTCTATCACATCACGCCGATTTACATCATTATCACTATCTAACTGACATTCTTGTAAATTATTATTTTTAGTTTCATCTACTTTTTCCATTAATATTTTTTCTACTACACTAGTCCGATCCAATTTTACGTAAGCATTTTTTATATCGAGTTTTAGACGGTCTGAAGTAATTTCTTTTTTATTTATTTGAGGGGCATCTTCCTGAACAGATTCATCTGTTAAAGTTGATTCTGTTAATTCTTCTACATCAATAATTTCATTTTCATCATCATTAATATTAGATTTATTGTTAGATTTACTTGTTGGGTTAAGTTTACTATTTTCCATTTCATTACTCAACAAATATGAATTGGGCAAGTTTAATTGATTTTTATGTTTTGGTAAAAGTGATGATTCCTCAGTATTATTCTCGATTACGTTTGATTTTATCGCGGTTATAGAAGATTCTAAAGTACTATCAATAGGTTGCGTTGTAAAGGATTTGATTGTTGATTCCTCAATAGTTTCATTAGAAATATAAGATTTATCAGTCATGCTTTCCTCAGTTTTCTTAGATGGATGTAATGTAGACTTTCCTGAATCATCAAATGATTCTTTAACTGTTACAGAGAATTGGTTAGTAAATAGAAATTTATAAAAAGTTAAAATGGGTGTAAGGAAAAGATAAATAAAAGTAAAAATGTATGCTTACCATTGCTTGTATCCTTTTCAGTATCATTTTCTCTTTTTGATTTTTTATCAGATTTGTCTTTTGGTGATATAGAAATTTCTGTAATATTAAAGTGTAATAGTTTAATTTAAACAAATGTCAAATAGCTATTACAATATTTTAACTGAAGTGTTTCAAATTATTGTACCAGAATTATCTTCATCAATTTCCATTACTGTATTTTCTAAACTTCTATAGGCTTTGTCTTTAGCTTCCTGTTCTTCTGTTACAGTTGGTTCCATTGGTATCATTGAAGCTCGCGTACGTCTTTTTACAGGAGTACCTGCTGATTCATTAAGATTTGATACAGGATCAACTGAACTAGCTCTAGTTACTCTTTTATTTCTTGCAGGAGGAGGTGTAGATTTTGCTTCAGAGCCAGCTCTGACAGTTCGACTAGAGCATATTGAATAATTTATATTAATTGCTTTTAAAATATCAGTAATTTTACTTTAATTTTGTTCAAAATATTAGAAACATTTTTCAAGTTTTTAGTTTTATAATAAAAAATTGATTAGAAATAAAAGTTAAGAAATATTAAGTTTTGATTTTTATCACGTGTATACTTCACTTAAGAGTTATATTTGTTTCAAAAAAATAATATTAAATAATAAAAAAGGGTATTTACGATCGAAGATTTGTTTTGGTTGGAGTTCCAGTGACTGAGGCTGCTGCTGCAGTCTTCCTTGTAACTCTTTTCTGTGAACCTTCTGATTCCATTTCGACAGATTCACTCACATCTGACGATGCAGAATTTTTTCTAGACCTTAATTTTTTCAGTGCCGCTACAGTTCCTTTTTCTAATGTAGCCACCCGACTACGTGTTGTACGACCTCCTCGCTGGGAGCTGCTATCATCTAATGATTCAGGTGATGAATCTATTACGCTCAGTGGTTTGTGTCTTGTACTTCTTCGTACTGGAGAATCTGTAACTGCTGCTGTGGAAGCACGAGTTCTTCGGACAGCTATAAATTCCACAATCAAACATTAATAGAAATCAAAAAAGTCAGTTATTTAAACAATTTCTCCTTGAAATGTATAATTATTTAACAAATTTAAGATTACACAGAATGTAAGCATGGTGTATGAATTTCAAAATTTGAAAAAATACGAATTTCGTTATTGGATTTAAAGGCCCCAAAGGAAATTTTAAGTAATTAAAAAGATTTAAAATGATAAGGAAATTATTATCATCTGGATAAGTGTTAAAAACCACCTCGCCAAATACGAAAATGACCGTTACGAAAATTCGAGTTTGAAGAAACGGTCGTTCATGAACGTATGCGCGACACGCGTATCAAAACGTGCCCGGTAACAGAGGACGAAATGTACTCACTGCTCTTCGCCTCGACGTCCTCGTCGGAATCGCGAACAACGCGCGGCATGTTCGCGATTTCCCCCAAAATTTCGCCCGTGCAAACAACGATCGGCTGGTCCCGATAAACGCAATCACACCAAGAGCAGAGAGGTCAGAGGTAAAAAAAGCACGTGTCGCCGAGCATTCAATCTGCAACTATCATCACGCCGGTATACCGCCAGCCAGACCGCGGACTGCGCCACACTTGCGCGCGCGAAGTCGCGAACATGGGTTAGAAAGGGGCGCTAGTAGCTTCGCGACTGTTTGAGAATTTTCGTGGAAACAACGTTGCCATTTCTTATTATATAGCACGTTTTTTATTTAAAAATAATTGCCTGCGTAGTTCTCGGTATCAAAAGCATTGATAACGTAGAAAAATACCTACCTTATTTTTATTGCTCATATAAAGTTGATTATTTAGGTATTATATATGTAAAACTGTGATCGCATATTTTTAAAATATAACTGAATAAACTTATATTATTTTAAGATGTTATTTAATATTTATTACCGAGTTGTTTAAATACAAAACTATTAACTCAAAGATTATTTTTCTACAAAGTACTATACTATATTTAAAAATGTAGATATATTAACTTCTAAGGGACTGTCTTCATACGAACTGTGGTCTGTGCCTGTGTCTATATGCCAATTGCCAAGGCTGACGTTATTACTCTATGAGCCTTGGCTCAGATACAGCGAGACAATCTCTACTAATTCAGAGCTTTTGGGCGCAAGTTATTCCGAAAATGCGGAATATTAGTAGGTAATACTTATTTTGGTATAAAAATATTTATAATTATATAGGGTTCGACTATTTTCATGAACGTAAATACACATTTCGAAACGCTTCATAATTTAACAGGATGTTCCGAAACTTCGTATATATCCGAGTTTCCGCAGTTCGGAGAATGCGCCTTTGCTCCAAAAAAAGTTTTTATTATTAGCGCTAATTAAATAAAGTTTAAGAATATAGTGAAGAAACCATTATTAATATCTATATCACTTATAAGTAAGTATGTTCGATTATTTAGTAAAACTTTAAATTTGTATTTTTATAAGAGGTTTTGAAAGTTTTAGCAATTTAAGAATTTTAAATATAGCCTAAGGTTGGTAACCATTACAATATCTATTGGTAAGCGTGTTTAAAAGATTAAGAAAAGCAACGCTGTATGATTCTAACCTTCACAACAACGCAGAAGTGGTTATACTGTGACAGAGCATTGTTTGATGTAAATTCATTTAATTTCAATGAGATTATATGAGAAGAAAGTTATCAACACGCCTTCTTGCCTTATATAGCTACTACTCAAAGAGAACATTTCAAAGGACTGAAGGAGTGATAACTAATTTTTATTCATTGAATTTCAATTCATTTATAATAATGGAAAACAAGAAAGAGGTTGAGGAAGACAAGAAAGGTATGCTCAAAAGGGATTAAGTATTGTGTGTCTGTCTTTTTTTTTTTTGTAAACATTTTTGTAAAAAATTTAGTTAAAATGTCTTTTGTAAAGCAATATATTTTGTTTAATATCCTGGACAACAAATATTTATCATTTTATATTTTAGATTTAGATACTAGTGGTAGTAGTCAGAGTAGTAGTGCAGAACATGACAGTTCAAGTTCCTCCCACGAGCAAGCTGAAGGAGAAGAGTCAGAAAATGAAAATTTCCTTGTAAGTTTAATGCATAAAATCCATCTTTTGGATTCTGTTACTGATAAACAGTCAAAGAAAAAGATCCTCAATGAAGCCACAATAGATGGGGTTGTTGAGTATATAAAAAGTAAGAACATTACAAAAATAGTAACAATGGCTGGTGCTGGTATATCAACTTGTAAGTAAATCTTAGAAAAAACAATTTTTCCTTTGAAATCTAACATCATTGTTTTAATAAAAAAATATATATTCAGCTGCAGGAATTCCTGACTTCCGGTCTCCAAAAAGTGGATTGTATCATAATTTGGAGAAATATAATCTGCCTCATCCACAAGCAATTTTTGAATTAGATTTCTTCAAAAATAATCCTGAACCATTTTTTGTACTTGCGAAAGAATTGCTTCCTGAAGGTTATAAACCAACTCCATGTCATTATTTTGTACGATTATTGCATGAGAAAGGAGTACTTTTACGACATTACACACAAAATATAGACACCCTTGAAAGACTAGCTGGTTTGCCAGAAGAAAAATTAGTTGAAGCTCACGGTACCTTTCATACAGGAAGGTGCTTGGAATGTCGAGCTAGATATGATCTGAATTGGATGAAAGGTTAAAGGATTTATTATTATTAAAAAATTAATTTTTTCTGTTTAAAAAAATAATAGTGTATAAAGGTAAGAATTTTAATAATTTAATTTTCATTTTCTTAGAAAAAATCAAAGAAGCAACAATTCCATCATGTGAAGAATGTGATAAAGGTGTTGTGAAGCCTGATATTGTTTTCTTTGGAGAAATGTTACCTGATCGTTTTCATACATTGATAAGTCAAGATTTTCCAGAGGCAGAACTTTTAATAATCATGGGTTCAAGTCTACTTGTTCAACCTTTTGCGTCATTGATTGACAGGTATATTTTATTTATTTAAATTAGGGTTTATATAAAATAGTACATTACAATACGTGTGACCTAAGTAGCACTTTTTTGCACGGAATGGAGTTAGGACCCAAGCGTATCGAGAGACCTAATCCCACCGTGCAGAGTGCGAGGTCACAAGTATCGTATAAAATTGTATAGCACTGTCTACTTAAGTCCGCTGACACGCCTATCCGTGCCCTAATTAGTCCTTCTTTGCACCGTGAGGTTAGCGCACGAGCGTACTTAGCGAGTGCGATAAACACGGTGCAAAAAAGTACTACTCTTGGATCACGGATAGGTGACCTAAGTGCGGGCTTAGGTCACATAGTGCTATGAATAAAATTTCATTTTTGTTCAATATTTTATGATTTTTATAGGGTTAAGTCTGATTGTCCAAGATTACTCATAAACAAAGAAAAAGTTGGCATACAAGACAGATTATCTAGATTTTTACATATAAATAGCGGATTGAATTTTGAATCTAGCAATGCACGTGATGTTGCATGGTTAGGTGACTGTGACACAGGATGTCAATTACTTGCTGAAAAGCTTGGATGGACTGTAAGTAATTTTTTACTCTAGCATTATTAAATCAGTTGTTTTAATATTTAATACGCTTTTTTTATTTGTTATAGGAAGAATTAAAAGATCTTATTGCCAAAGAACACAAACGTTTAGACAATGAAACCGTGAGTACATAGAACTTATTCAGTTGCTGTATATCAATATAATATTTTGAATAAATATTGTATTTAACAATGACAATTTAATTTTCAGGCTGAGATAAAAGAAATGATTACGAAAGAGCAGCGTCGTTTAGAAAACCAAAAAGCAAGTAAAAAATAACATCGTTACTTGCAATCAAATATTAGAGAATTTTAAAAAAATACATAAGTTAATTGCACACTAACGCTTCTCAGCGATACATTTTATTCATTAAATAAGAGTCATGTAAATATGTATGTTATTGGTCATTGTAACTTGCACAATGTCGGTATAAATTGTTCAGCAACAATGTGAACAGTAAAATAATTACACAATGTTGCCATTATCGTTATTAAGAACTAATAATATTTAATTGTAATGAAAATCTCTAAAATAAGTTGTGTAAAAAAGTAACTTATTTATTGGGAATTTTTAACATGTTATTATATATACAAGTATTTTGATTCTACGTAAAAGTTACGTGTTCATTTTCTCTAGATTTACACATTAGTTATAAAATATTGTTATTTTAATATTATGTAACTAAGGTCGCATTTTAATAATGAATTTTCTTATCTAATTGATCAATTGTTTTATATGAAAATAATGTATTGTCATACTTTAATAATAAAATTGTTGATATTTAATATCTACAATAAAAATTCAATTGAAAATAAAATTAAGTTTTAGTACAAATGCATGACACTCATTTTTTTAAAATTCTTACCAACAAATCTTTATCCGTAGATTGATTCATTCAATTATATAGCTATTTTAATAATAAATCTTTCTAATTTACATTTTATTTCATTGCGAATGGTCTAACGACAATTTCTTCGCATTGACGTTGATGCAACTGACCGATGCCAACAGCTGACGTTGCTAGAGGTTCTCTCCCAGAGTAGCGTAGCTAAAAAATAATCCATCGTTTAATGTCAATAATCAAACTTTTGCTACTACCTTTACATGAATGCCCAGTACCTGACGCCCGCATAGATTTTCAAATCTGGGTTTTATGAAATCCCAAGCGCCCATGTTTTGCGGCTCCTCTTGACTCCAAACGAATACTATACCAAAAAAAGAAAATGATTACTCCTTTATCATCAGGTAAGTTCAAACAAAAAGTTTAGCTCACTGCTATTATAGATGCGTAAATTCAAATAACACATTTAACATATGTTTATTCTAGTTTTGACGCTATGCTACTCACTTTTTGCATGTTTGTATTTCTGAATTTCGTCGTTAAGCTCGACAACCGGGAACGGACATAGACTTTCGACTCTAACGATTGCTACGTCCTGAACTCCGAGAGTCTCTCGGTGCTTCTCAAGAGCGTAATAATGCTTTCCGCTGACTAGTATGACTTTGCGAACTGCGTCCGCTTTGACTTTGTCGTCACCTGGAAACATAATTCCAACTTGAGTTCAATTGGAACTTTTTGTACGTGAATGTTCGATTTATACATTTGAAATGAAGAGTATACCTATAATATTTTTAAAACTAGTGCCAGGTGCTACGTCTTCTATAGTTGAAGTGGCGGAAACGTGACGGAGTAGAGTTTTCGGAGCAACAATCACTAAAGGCTTCCTGAAGTTTCTTACCATCTACGATTACATTAGATATATATATATTTGTAATAAAATACAATACATTCCAATAATAACTATAATATATTATATAGACTTAACTATTGTTAAACAGATAAGTATTTTGAGCATTTTAATCTCATATTTGAAGATAATTTGATTGTTATATTATATATGTTTATAATATAAACTCTACTCAAGTTGAATACATAACTACTATTATTATCTCCTCTACATATCGTATTCTCCCCTAATCAATAAAATCAATTCCCAAATGACTAAACAAACTTTAATAGACCCTTGTTATAAAATACCTGTCGCCTGAGCAGATGGAAGTACTGGGCGGGCGTCGTCGGATTAACGATCTGCCAATTCACGTCATCCCCATCGGGTCTATCCTCTCTGCTATCCGAGAGCTGTAGAAAGCGCTCGAGCTTGCAGGAGCTGTGCTCGGGTCCGGCGCCGTCGTACCCATGCGGTAGGAGCATCGTCAGTCCACTAGCCGTCATCCACTTGGCCTCGCCGCTACTAACGAACGTGTCGATAATGATCTGCGCGCCGTTAAAGAAGTCGCCAAACTGGGCCTCCCAGATCGCCAAAGTGTTGGGTAGAGTTATGCTCACGCCGTACTCGTAGCCGAGGACCGCCTCCTCCGAAAGAATACTGTTGGCCACTTCGAGACGACCCGTTTGCCCGTCGATCATCGAGTTCAATGGTATGTACATCTCTGTTTGAAAAAATAATCGCGTTAGACAGTTATCTTTGGTGTGGATTTTGAATGGAATTATGGTTAATTGTAAGTTTATATGTACCTCCTGTGGTCTGATCAACCAGCATAGCGTGCCTATGCGAGAACGTCCCTCTGCCGACATCCTGTCCGCTTATTCTGATGTTGTACCCCTGGTACAGCAAGCTGCCGAAAGCCATAGCCTCCGCTGTTGCCCAGTCGAAATTTGCTCCGCTCTCGATCTTCTTCAACCTAGTCTCCACGTGGCTCTTCTTCAGCGTCGGATGTATATTCTTCTCCCCCCAAAAAGAAACCAAAAACATACCGTTACACATCTCTATCTCGAGATCCCATCAACCCTCAATCACTCTAGTACATAACTACGTAGTTTACCAGGTCGTCGGGGCAGTGCACGCTCTTGGTTGCGATATACCGCAGCAGATCGGTGTCGAAGCCCGTGTCCCAGGTGGTTACCGAAGCCTCCGGCTGCTGGAGGTGCGACCACCGACCAGTAAAGTACGTCGGCTGCGGCGTGTAGTTATCCACCTGTTGGAGAGCTTGCGCAAGCTTTTCTGTGTGGTGCTTGACGATGGCAGCGCCCTGCTCGGCGCTGAGGACGTTGGATTTAACGAGCTTGTCGAGGTAGCGGTCGGGGATCGATCTATAAGGGCGAATCGTTAGTTGCTGATCGTTGAATTAATTCTATAGTATAAAATCGTTATAATAATAATATATATAACTTACGGCCTGTTGTGAATGATTCTGTAGATTAAGGGATTCGTGAACGTCGGATCGTCGAGCTCGTTGTGACCCCATCGCCTGAAACAGTTCAGGTCGACGAACACGTCCTTCCGGAATTTCCTCTGGTACCTATACGCTATTCTCGTAGCCTTCACAACCATCTATATATCCAAAAATAGTCCAGACGATCAATATAACACTAGTTCTCCTATACACCCTCGATGAAAAATTGTACTTGCCCTGCACTTACGTTGACTTACCTCGGGATCGTCGGCGTTCACGTGGATGACCGGCGCCGAGATGAACTTGGCCAAGTCGGTACAGTACCGCGAGGACCTACCTCGAGGCGCGGGTGTCGTGAAGCCCACCTGGTTGTTCACCGCGAGATGCAGCGTGCCGCCGATCTCGAAGTGTGGCACGTAACTCAGCGCGAGGGATTCCTGGTTCACTCCTTGACCTGGATACGCCGCGTCTCCGTGAACCTGAGCATTGTGTAATAGCATTGCAAAGGGATTGGAGAAAGTGGAGCGTTCGGGTAATCAAGTTTTACCTATCATTGCTTTTATATTCTGCCGTAACTTTTATCGGCTTATTGATTATTAATATTATACTGTCGACCGAGCTATTCGCTTTTACCGTTTTATTACATGATTGAAACTATTACTTTCTATATATCATCGTTATTATTTTATTTTATTGTTGCGAATTTCCAGTACCAGAATAAAATAAAAATAACAAGTTTATTATTAGGTATTTATGTTATTGTTTTATAGACAATAACTAGCAAAAAAATTATATAGAGCCACTTTTCAATTAAAAAATCTCCCACTCACCTGCACGTTCAACACCTTATCGCTCCACCTCGCGGCCTCGTCCTCGGCATACGCGCCGTCCCCAAGAAGCTGCATGAACGCGCGCGTCCTGCCCATAGATACGGGATTGACTGCTTCGAGGTGGGACGGATTGTACAGCATGCTGACATGCAACTGATTGTTGTCGATGTGCAGATCGGCCGAGGCGACGAAGTGACTGATCACGTCGCCCGTCGCCTTCGCGTCGTCCGGGAACTCGGGCAGGCCGCGTAACTTGCGGAAGAGTTTCTCCGGCGGGAACTTGAGCATCCCCGTTAGGAAGTTGAGACGGCCGCGGTGCGGCATGCAGAGCACCAGTTGTTGGAGTGTGTCTGCAAACGGGTAGAATGGTTTTATTAGAGTAAAAATATAGAAACGACTGTTTCTTTACTAATTTACTATGTATAATTGTTAAGATATAATTAGGTACTGCAATACAAGTAATGATATCGTTGAGTATATTAAATGAAAAGTTATTTAATTATTTGATCATTCTCTTTACGTGTTGATAGTTTTTAAAATTAATGAAGAAAAAGGAAACGTCTATTGCCAATTTAATTTTAGTTCATATACAACGCCTATTATTATACGATAAAGCTCGGTTTGCCGTCTAAATGGGTCACGCCGCCCTTAAACTTGCCACCACACACTCATAGTCTCTAATCTGCAAGGCATTCCAGAATCCCTCTGCACATAATGAAACCTCCCACCCGTATACCCCCGCAATATAATACTCCACTCTCCCTCTCTTACCATTCGCCGCTAGTTTGAAGAGCTCGTGGAAGAAGGCCATCATGCTCTCGGCGCCCTCGGCCCCGTACCGCTTCACGCTCACGAACTTGACGGCGAGGAATCTGTCGAACGCCTGGCTCTTGAGCATCTCGCGCGCCACCGCGTGTCTCGTCTCCACGTCCAGGGCCTCGCGGTGGCAGCATTCCTCGAAATTCCGCGCGAACCATTCGCGCTCCTCCTCCGTCTGCAATCGACGAGGGGCGTTTTTTTCTTTCTTTTCTTTTATTGAGACGCGGATGGTGGAATGGAGCAATTTAGAATTTATGAGAGTGGGGAAGGGAGTTTATGAGGGATGACGGTGTAAAAGTAGGGCGAAATTGATTGAGGGTAATGAAATTTTGTGGAAAGTTCGATGATGGGTTTGAAAGCGTGTTTCATTTGAATTAGTTACCTAATTAATTATTAGAGATTTATGGGTTAATGCTTGTTTTGAAGTAATGAAAATAAATATTGGTTTTATTAGCTTAGTAAATGCAATCAAGCTTTTATCGATACTTGATAAATTGTTAATAAAGATTGTGTACAGATCATTAATTTCGATAATGATCAATCAAATTTAATCTCCCTACCTATTAATCTACAAATACAAATTACACTTAATTTTAATTCCACATCACACTTTCACTCTTCATATTAAAACTTCCCTTTAACTCTTGCCCCTCTGCTACTACATCATACCTCCAAATAGCTAAACTCCGCCGACATATTGCCACTGTACGCTCCTTTCAAAATCTCCAGCGCCTCAGCAACAGTAGCATCTTCGCTATCCACGGCACTCAGCAGGCCGCGTAGTCTCACGCTGTCCTGTAGGTCGAGTCCGAACCGCTCGGGCTTGAGTTCGGTCAACGGCTGAGGTAGTGACACGGCAATCGGGTCAATGCTCGCCTGCTTGTGTCCGTGCTCCCGGTACGCCGTCACGAAGCGGTAGAAATTGCTGTACTTCGAGCGCGCCTCGAGATCTTCCTTCGGTACTGTAAGTTGGGGTGGGTTTAGTTCGATGTATAAAGTTTACGGGGAAATAGAGAGTAATGTACCTATATAATATCAATTATGTATTTTTAAAAAAGTCATTTTACTTGACAGCTGGAGAGTTTGTATGTGTTTGGAAATCAGGCGAATGGAAAGTTGAAATATTCTAATAGCGATATACGTCAAAGAATGACAGTGACTTATTATCGGTGAAAGTCTTCTATATAAGAGGTTTGTTTTTATTTTTTAACAAATAATAAATTTTGTTTTTAACGTCACAATCTTTTTATTATCATTTTTGAATGAAAAATTTCAATCCCTGTCATAACATTGTAAAACATTATTTTCTTTCATAATCTTGTAGTTACATTAATTTTTACTTTTTTCATAATATAAATCACTTAATAAGCAATATTTCAGTTTGTTTTTATCTGAACATGCAAACAACCGAAAGCTCAAAACATTCCTTCCACAGTGTTTATCATTCCAATTTTCCACTGCACATCACACGATTCCCGAGCTCTTATCATCAAAATAATCTCTCTCTCAACTAGTATGAGTACCTGCCTTCGAACTGTGTCGTGGGCGCGCGCTCGCGATGTCCGTACACCCCGCGGCCGCCGCTGTGATAAAGCCTCTGTGGCGTCTTCCGATGCGCCTCCGCGAATCTTCGCCATCTCGTTGGCCCCTCCTTATGGCTTCTAGACACTAATCGCAGGTTTCTGTACATCTTCAGTCAACTATGCGAAGATTAAGGATAAAATTAAGGGAAAACTAGGAATTAGTATAATTAAGAATGAGTCGAATGATGATAAGAAGGTTCGACACGCGCGCTCGGCGAGCGGCGACTGAGGCAGAGTAGCATTATTGCCATCGTGTGAGGAGTGGAGAGAGAGATTCGTTTCTCGAGTTCGCTTCCTTATCTGTTTACTCGGACGAGAAAAGTTACGCGCGCGGCCCCGTATCAGCCGAACTGTGTGACCATCTCGCGCGCGCGTATCTTCTTTGTATAATAGATGACATTGATTTTGATGCATTTCAGGGAAGCAGATAATCTTTTTCACCAGAAAGAAAAGAAAAGAATGCATTATTGCATTGTATCGTTTAATATAGGTTTTGGTGGAAGGAAGGTTTGTTGATTCGGTGCTTGTTTATTAGACACCGCGGTTTAGTCTCCCGCGAGATTGACAGCATGGCATGGCGTCGGCAACGAACGGCCCCACAGTGCTTTCGATTCTGAACGTACGAGGTGTCACGTGATGCGTTTATATATTAGCATAAAACGAACGTACAGGCTCATACAAAATTAATGATGCTGCGTCCGGTTCAAGTGTTTTATATTTTACCAGAGGTTTCAGTGTTATTGTATCTTGTTTTTTTTTCAAGAACTAGAGTTCCAGTTGAAAATTCTGTTTCTATAGTATTGTTTACAACATCGTCAGTATAATATGTATATAAATGTATTGCATATATTACAAATATAATTCATAGAAATTGATTGAATTAAATTTTATGAATTAAGGACCAGCCTGTGTTATGCTAATTAAAAACATATTTTATATCAAGTCAAAGTAAATATAAATTATTTAACGATCATTTTATTAAAAAAAAAGAAAAAAAAAGTTTTGCTCTGAAGACGACGGAGTTCACCGCTGAAACGTTGGTCGTGTAATTTCACTTTGTGTTTTTTATTGACTCAAAGTCGATTTTATTACCTCGATTATTAAAAAAATTATCAATGCCAGTTGGCCCTGCAAAATTACTGCTTTGGAAATTTATTTTAGTTTTTATATCACAACAATGTATTTATCTATATATGATGTACATAGTTTCGTAAGAGTGTTTGCTGATAGGATAGACGCTCGAGAGCGATAACGAATATACTCAAGAACAAGTTTCTCAATTGTTATAACTGCTTTTATTGATAATCTCGGTAGAATCACAGTTTTTTATTCAATCATCAGTATCGGTATAATTAATAGTATAGTTAATTATTTACATACAGAATAAAGAAGTCTTACACGTTAAACACAAGACGTTCGTTATCTACAGAACTAAATTATATAGTTTGTCTAAAAGTCATGATGGCTTAAATACATTAAATTAGAGAGGAAGTAGGAGTCATTGCAGCTTTTAGAAAGCTAAAATAAGACTGTCATTGTAATTATGCGTTTGAGATTCTTAAAAGTACGTACAAAATTGTCAGAATCATAACCTTTTCTTTTCAACAGCTTTTTTTTTATAAAATACATCAGTCACAACGACGGTTTTTGAAAATTATTGTCACACGCTCCGGATAACAGTAACGATATATAAAATGCAATCGCGATTCGCTTATAATCATCTGAAAGTAAAACTAAATAACATATCCAATTCCTCCACAATCATGATCCTGAACAACCCATACGTATCCGCTACATCCTACATTTATATATCGGGATAGGCGGATCCGATGAGGTCGCGGCCGCGGTAGCGGAACTTGTGCGTGACTATGTTGAACTTGGTTCCGCCAAGGGAAAGCGGACACTCCTTGTCAGGGCGGGCGAAGAAGCAGACCGTGTAGAGGGCCATCTCGAGCTCGGGCGAGGTGCCGACGAAGAAGGTCGTCACCGGCTTGTCGATGCCGTCGAACTTGACGTGCGCCTTCACGATCGCCGCTTTCTGTGTAACAGTAATTTGAGAAATTGCGGTGTGTAAGTAAGATATTTGAGGAGAAATGTCACGAACCGTTAGCGTGTAATTGCGGGGAATGGAGGTCTAGCGGTTCTGTAATCACTGTGTTTAGAGTTTATTTTGTTTTGCAAGGAATTATGGTAATAAGGAGTCGCCTTTGAGAAATAGGATTTGTTTTGTGGGAAACTAGAGCGTGTTGTATCAAATGATTTTAAAACGGTATATGTGAACCATACAATTTATATTCAAGTAAATATAAAAAGAAAACTTTTGAACTTACATTGCCGAGGTCGACCTTCTTGATGTACCCAAGATAATCCAGTCTCTTCTTCAGCTCCTCGGCGTTGAAGTAAATCCAGTTATGCAGACCGGAGACTTCAGTGCCGAGCTTCAGCTCTGTCAGGAAGACATGTTCGAAACCGGTGCTGCCGATCTTGCCATCACCACGGGAGTACAGGTTGAACCACATGCCGCGCAGGATATCCTTGTACTCGTAGTAGTCCTTCTTGACGAAGCCCTTGTCGGCGAGGAATCGCATCGCCTGCGATAGTACGTTCGTACTTAGGAAGGTGTCGATCAGCTGGCTCTCCTCCTGGCGTTGGGCGGGGCTGATGTACTCGTTCTCGCGCGTGTCCAGCTTGTAGTTGTCGTAGATGCTGAGGACCTTCTGTACCGTCGTGATCTGTAGGGCCTCGGGTTTGACTTCGAGAAGTCTACAAAGAAATATAATTATCGATTAAATACGCAATCACACAGCACGAAATCTCTCAAAACTAATGATCAAAAATACACGTACGGTTTAGGTGCCTCGTCATTCGGGTTGGTACCACTGGTTTGCTTCTGTAAGTTCAGCGTGATGTATCTATTCGCATTGTTCACATCCTTGATGAACAGCGCCTCGGAGAGCTTCTCGAGGTCCTCGTCGGTGACGGTGTTGCCCTTGCTGTAGGTCGGGTTGCTCGAGTAGACCTTACCACCGGTGCCCGCTATGGCGGCAGCTCCGGCTGCTACTGCCGCTCCGGTAGCCGCGCCGCCGGCGAGGGCCGTGCCGGTCGCGATGCCCGGACGGTTTCCGGTGTTGCCCGATGATGGGTATTCTGATTAGGAAGAATGTGGTTGGGGACATCGTTAAATTTTGTCGAATTAAAATTGAAATAAAAATACTTGGTTGTTTATTACACTCTAATGCATAAAATTAATTATTATATCTTTGGCATTTCTTTACACAAAAATGTCACCAAAAAGTATTGTACGTCGTGGTATAAAATCTATCATGCCAATTCATCTGAATTCTCGCGCGCTCATCATCCTCGCGAACATTCGACTGCATTCACAGGCGTCGATGTTTATATATACGAACGTTCGCATGGCAAAGAATATACTCCGATATGCTTGTACCTCGTAAAAGCTTACAGCAACTGTTGGGAGTTAAAGACGCGCATACCACGGCCAATCCGTAATTGCCGGCAGTACAGTGAATGGAAGTATAAGTAACATGTTCGTGCCGCGAGTGCTGTGGGACCCGACAAAATTTCCTCGTAAACATTAATGGCTACACAGTCGTTAATTACGCTTTACGAGAGATTTTACGACGAGGATCGTCAAAAGTTTACCACCTCGTTCTCTCTCTGTATATATTAATTCTTCACTAAAAAGCCAATCTATCACAGAGTCAAACTAAACGACGTAATGTACCCACCAAAACCATGCTGTCCGCCTCTACCAGGCGTAGGAGCTCCGACCTTCGGTGGAGGTGTGGGCGATGCGGGCCTGGCCGCGGGTGTCGGTGATCCTGGACGGCCACCTGAGCCGGCGATGTCAGCCCAGCTTTTCGAGCCGGTAGGCGAGGACGGCGGCGAACCTCCGGCAGAAGATGATGGACTCAGTGGTGGGAATTCCGGACGCTTGGCGGGCTGTGGCAGCGGCTGCGCTGGTTTCTGTTGACTAGGTGTGGGTGTTGATGGGAGTGGCCGTGGGGTGGTGCCCTGGGGTACCAGAGGTTTTCCTACTAGGCCTGGAGCAAGATTTCGTGAATGAATGTATTGTGTGTTTGGAGGAGGAGGCATAATAATTTATATAAGCATTCAAATCTTATGTATTGCTGCGACCTAAAAGTCTAAATGCAGGTTTATCGTTTCTACTTTCTTATTTGAAATTGAGATAAGTGAAAGGTTCATTAGTACGCATATCGATCAAGCTTCAATGCTTTGCTGTGTGTTTTTTTTTAATGTTTATTTAAATTTCTTTAATTTCCATACGACAATTTCCAATGTACACATTGGATACCTTAAACAGTGCGCATGACGTATTACTTTTTAATCGCATAAATACCATTGTTAAATTTTTTTTCTTCTCCTAAATGTAAACAGAATTTTATAATTACCGCTGTTAGAGGCGGGCTGGCCAGTAGGTGTTCCGGGAACTGACAACGGTCTGCCCGCTAAAACAAATATCCTTCGTTAAACAGCCATTTTTTTTTGTTATCGATTAAACACATCTTTCATTCTGAATAATTATTTTTATTATTTACGACCGTAATGTGTGTATATACGAAATGTTTACCTGGTGTTAGAGCTGGCTGCTGTGCAGTCGGAGTTCCAGGAACGGACGCCGGTCTATTACCTAATGGAATAATTATATTTGTGAGATCGATAGGAATGGTACATTGTGACGCAAGTGCGCAAGCGCATTATATTCATGTACAGTCGAGCATAATGAAACCATCTGCCATTGTGTATACACACGGCGCGAGGAGAATCGCTCGTTAAAATAAAAATGAAACGTAAACGTAACCACGTTGCTTCTAACGAAAAGAAAGTAGGGTTGTCAATTTGTACGGTCAAGACCTTTGTTTAAAAACATATTATAATTATTGTACGTTCTAGTAACGAGTGGCAAACACAATAATTGTTAATTGTTTTGTTGGTTCGGGAAAGTTTCATTACACTTTCAGAACCTATAATCTGAAATCTACTTTCTCAACAATATTAATTTTCTTACAAAAAAAGAAATAATGGTATTCAAACAAACCTTGTCCACCAGCCGACAACGCCGGTCCCTTATCGGGCAGCTTCGGGCTCAGCCTGCCCGAGTCCCCAGCCCCGGTGAGATCGGCCGCCCAGTCCCTGTATCCTTGCCCGCTGCTACCACCCAAACCCGGATTCTTAGGCTTCGGCAGGCCAATATCCAAGCCGACCTCTGTGCCGGGCGCAGGTTTCCTCGGCTGAGTCCTGCCATTCTCTTTGATATTTCCACCGACGTTGCCTACGCCGATAGCGAGAGCTGGATCCGCCGCTGCTGCTATACCGCGATTAGCGCTGGGCAAAGTTGGCTTCTGCGTGGGCGTAGGTTTCGCAGTGGTGGCTTTGTTGTTGGCAATAGGAGCTGCGGTGGTGGCGGTAGCTTTCGAGGACGCGGTCGTGGAGGAGATCAGGGGATCCTCGGTGGTGCTGTTATCGTCCTTCTTCTTCTTCCAGAATTTCCAGCCTGCGTCGACGTCTGAGGAAAAGAGGGAGATAGGGGCGTAAGTTTTCTATCGCTTATACGTGATGAATATTATATCGGCGATTTGTCACGATGGTGAAGTAACTGGATGTGATATTATAATGAGGGCAGTACAAACAACTTTTTTTTTCTCTGATGAATAATAGCGCCTAATCTGCTTCTATATCTGTTGCACCGTATAGTGAATCATAAGAAGCTGGTCGTTTTCAGTTTCCTCGAGATAATGCGGCGAGATATTTTTACAATGGGAGCTGATATGCGAGAAAAATATAACTATTTGCGAGAATTTGTAAGAGAAAAGTCGAGAACTATTCTGAGTTTTCGAAGACGTCAACAGTTCTTTTGAAATCAAAAGATCGAAGTGTCTTGTTTTATTTTCTATTGAACTTTGATTCGTTTTGAAGTTTGCACACGTATATACACTACTTGTAAATGCGGGATCGTAAGAGTCTTGGCCTTCTACCAGTTAAAACAACCTTTTAGGCATTTAAACGCGTGTTATTGCCAGGATGACGTGTTCCAAATAAATTTAAACCAACTTGTTCAAATTTTCGTGTTTAGGAGGAAATGTATAAGTAAATAAATTTCGCGAATATTAGAGTTTTCTCGTTCTTGAATACTTACTTTCCTTCTTGATAAATGACGTTATTATGAACTTAGGCGAACGGGGTTATCGTTAAAAAAAAGTATGCAAATATCTTTTTATAAACAAAGTACATATTATCTAATGTTATCTAATATACGTATAATTTTGTACTATATGTACAAACAGTTGCATCAAACTGGGGTTTTCCAACAAAGCTACAATGTTGTTGAGTGATGTAATTAATATTTATACTTTGCTTAACGTACTTTTAAAAAATTTCACATTTAAATAAGATTTTTAAATAGACGGAATTTCAAAACAAATTCCGTAACATATGATCTCATTATTATGATTCATACATTTTTTATAATAGTTCATTTTTTTAAATTATAAGTCACCGATAAAATTACGCGTAAGAAAGTCATTTCATACACGTTACATCACACTTGTTAAGTACGTATCGAATTTATATGTGCGATCTCCAATAAAAAAACGAAACGTGTCTCGATGCTTTTATTTTCTGGAAACAGGTTCAATGGCAACCGCGCGTATGATGACCCTACTCAGCATCAACAAACACGTTTTGCGTGCAACCTGAGAGGAATACTTACCTTGTATTAAAATAAGCTTAGCACGTATAATATAATTTATTTACGATCGTGAGTAACTTACACTAAATATAAATTACAGTCTATGAAAAATATTTACTAACATGTACAAGTAATATAAATTCTATTAATTTTATTAAAGTATTAAACGTCATACCAGCAATATAGAGGAAACAGTCCGTACTTCGTAAATTCCTCAAACGAAAAAAAAAGTAACGATTTTTAAGTAAACACTAATTTTTTAAATAAGAAAGTGCAAAACCAAAATATCTTGATCGCGTTTGCGAAACGTCGTATGCAAATGAAAGAGAAACCAAAAGTTTTTAAACGGACTTCATAGTTTCGCAGCGTTATCTTCATAAAGCAAATATATATTCACCGATTCGTTCCACTAGCAATTTTACAGCTTCCTCCGGTGTAATAAAAAAAGCAACATTGTTATTATCTCGCATTAAACTAACGACTCTCGAACGCCAATCAACCGATTCAATGGTCCATATATACCGGTTACGCGCTATTCAGCGAAAAATCCCTGCTGCTACCAAGAACAGCGTAAATACGCGTCTCTAATCGCCCATTATTAGCACCAACTCTTCGTACGTGCTGTCAGAGCTCGCATTGCCCAATAAAAACGAAGACGTAGTATACGTATATAACTACCAATGTATCATATACTCACCGACGACCAGCGTCAACGCGAGTATCAAAATCAGGAAGTGGACGGTTCTCATCCTCACGGCTCTCGTCTCCTACGACGACTGAGCAGCTTTTGCAGCTGCTGCGACTTTAGACTCCAATTCACCTCGAGCGCTCGCTCGAGATCGACTGAAGGCTCTCCGGCGCGCAAGTGAGTATCGGCTCGGCTTCTTCTCTCTCACACGTCACGCACAGACACATACATACACGAGAGCGCTGAGAACGGCAATTAAACTTTCCCCCAGGCGCGGTTGCTCATTGGCTTTACTCCTGCCTGTCTCGGAGCTCAAACACGTGTCTATGTGTGTGTGCAGTGCGGTCTCTCTTTCAGTTACAATTAAGTGGGTCCGTGAGATATGCAAAATATCTGGAGAGAAATAAGAGAGACGCGCCGTCCGGTGTCTGTAAGATGATGATGTCACAGCGAGCTGTTTGGATGGAACGCGGGAGGACTGCAGAAGGTCGAGTGTGCGAGGTTCGCAGCTTTGGGTTTCATCAAGGATATGAGATGTAAGGAATGCGCGATTAGTGTGTTGCGGTTGGATTTTTTTGGCTAATTTTATTGAGGGAAGGAATGATAGAGTATTGTTAGTGTTGTTGTTGTTGTTATTGTTGAATTAGCAATTTATGACCTTGCTCCAGATTGGAGTACTGGGTCACGTTCTGGTTTATGATAGTTTTCTGGAGTTTCTTGTATGCTTATCATCGTTTATCGTAGTATTAGTTTTTTATGAGGAACTTTGATTAAGATGAAACAATATTGTAATTTTTTAGAAAAACTATTCTGAAGTTAGAAAAGTAAATAAATTTTCTGATTTTTAACTACAATAATTATAACTTATATGCTGTAAGAAAAAAAGATTTGTTTTTTTGCGGAATTTCCTTATATTACTCGAGTTTATCCTCACTAGATATATTTACAAATCACGTCAACTCCGAAATAAGATAGAATTAAATTCCACAAATTTATTTGTTTCATCGCAAGTCAATAATATCTATGACTATGTGAATGTTTATTCGCAGAACACGTAAAATCGTATCGGCTACGGTCGTGTCGACGCATTTTTATCAACTACTGGGTCGGGTCAGCGCATATTTTCTGTTTAATCGTGTTCTCCTAGTGGGTTAAGTCTGACCTTTTCCCAAATAAAGTAGGTTATCTAACTCCTTACAGAGAATTTTGAAGATTTTGATAAAATTACGAGAAAAGTAGCACATTTATTGGCGAAATTAAGAAATTATGTAAAAATACTCGTACCACGCGTGAAGAAAAAGAGAAATATATATTTGTTATTTTAAACACAGGCATTTTTAAACTACATTACATAATTTCAATAATTACATTGTAATGATAATAAAACACTATTTACGTTTATGTACAAAGTGCGAGGTATAAAAGATGACACAATCTTTTGTATACAATCTTCGGTTGTTATTTCAAAATCAGAGGAAAGTATATTGCCGCCCATACGACAAACATAACAAGTAGAACAATCATACTCTTCGTCCGGAAGCTATCCCATCCAATCAACATGTGTCTACAAGCTTTCATCGGTGGCATTGTACAATTTACCTAAAAGGATTTGTGCCAATAAAAAAAAATTACAACTGTATATTTATAAGGCAAAGTAAAAAAGGTCGTTGTGAAAAAATAAATAAATCTTTATAAATTTAGCTTCGTATAGCTAGCTACAAAATAATTTCTTATTCAATAATAAATGGTATGAAATAAAATAATATAGCTTTCTCTAACCTCACATTCCTCGTCTGCAAAATCATCGTTATTAGCGAGTCTATCGAAACTGCGCGAGGGTCGCATCTCTATTTGAATGGCTTTATCGCGCGTCGTCTGAGTGGATTGGTCTTTTGTTAATGAAGACGCATTGCGAAACAAGCCGGACGGGCCCGGCAAAGCTAGAAGAGCGTCCTCTTGGTTCTCGTAGTCAGCACTGATTTCTGCTTTAGAGTTTGTACCGTTTGTGACGTTTTTTCGGCTTTCCTCTAATTGTAGAATGTTTTTATTTTATTAGTTGAGGATCCTCATTTAAAATCTATTAACCAATGAAAAAATGCTGCTATCGTTTTAGTGTTACCTGTAATGGTGTTCTGACTTTTTGTAATTCTGACTTATTAGTTTTTGATTTTCCATTAAAATGTTTTATACATTTTTGGGTATTAACGATTTGTCTGCAATAACCTTATTCTTAATGACAAAACACTTTAAATGTGACATTAGATATTTACAGTCGATTTCTTAACATTACATAAATCTAAAAACAATGTAAGTATAATAATTGAAAAATTGTTTAAAATGGAATTTAGTTAAGTTCACTTTATTTTTAATTTATTATTGTTTTTACAAATTGTAGGTTATATTTGCACAAAAGCTTTGTAATATACGAAGTATTCATGTTTCTTAGTAAAATAGATTTTCTTTTGTTTCAATGTTTTTTCAATATCATACCTAAACTATACTTACTACTTAATTGGGAATAGAAATAATATTCATGGTTCTTTAAAGTAAAATCAAAATAAATTGTTATAAATAAATTAACAAATTCAGTTAGTTCAAAGATTTTTTTAGGAAGTTTCTATAATTTAAGAAGAATTTCTATAATTTATAATATTTACATTTTTCTTTTTACGTTGTACGTGGGAAAAATTTGTAAGTAATTAAATGACAAATTTGTTCTTAGAATAATAAGAAAAAGTTTATTGATTCGACCGACATAAGTATTGTATAATTTATTTTAAAAAAAAGTCGTATAATTTTAAACAGTCGTAATTAGCCTATGATTTACTACGTAAATCAAACAAACATATCACTTGAATAAGTGAAATAATAGTGTATTTCTTTTTAACAACTGATCACCAATGAATCTTCAATTAAAAGTTTAACATTTACATGTTCCTTTAAATTAATATTATCATGTAATTGTATAATCTTGAAATATTGAATTGGTTTGAGTGTGAACTTAAAATATTATATTCACCGGATTCACAGTTACTTCTGAAACTAAATAATAAATTATCACTGGGGTAAATTCATAACTACAAATAATAATAATATTTTTCTATAGTAAAACGCATTTTTAGAATTTTTTAACAAAATGATTCGACGATAAGTTGATGATAAATAAATTTTAAACAGTGTTACAAATTCCATTTGCTTCCTTTATAATAGTGATGAATTGTTTTTTATGAACAATTGTTGTTTTAAATCTTTTAAAGAATGAAAAGTCTTTCATAAAATTATTTTGCATTGATTAAACGATTTATAATATTTTTAATGTAAAATTTTTATATCAACTTATACTTTTTTTAAATTTAAATGTTTTTCAGAAATATGTGTTACCAAATATGTAGTCTCGTCGTAGTAAACCGCGATTTCAACTACTCGCTTTATACAAAAATAATTTCTAAATTTTTTTCAAACAATATACTAGTTGAATACAAAAATTCGTGCTTCTCTAATCTTTGTTAGAAAATAAATTCTATGAATAAAACGAACAATAAAACAAAATATCCATACGGATAGGAAGTTTTAGAAAAGCTATAAAGCTTTAGCAAGTCACGGCGAAATTACTGTTACGTGTTAGCGCTATAGTGTTTTAAGTAGAGTTCAAATTCCACTGTACAGTAGCGATAGCAAAAGATACACTGGTATGTACAGCGAGAATAAGTAAAGTAAAAGTCAAAAGATCTCGCGCAAACGCTAATCGATTCCGTTACACAAACTCGTCCTTCTAACGGGTAGTTTTTTTTAGTCGGCAAACTCTATGTTGCGCAATCCAAACGCTCGCCGCATACGTACATCAACTGCTCGAGAATTACTTCAGCTACTTGCAATCTTTCCTATGCAACAGTCTTCATTGTTTGAATTTTTACATTTTTGTGCTATAGCAAATAGTTAACATTTCCCTCTGCGATTGTAAAAACTATTATACATCGTTAGAATTTTTTCTTGCGTAAATTTATGTATATAAATCATTAATAATTACATAATCGGACAGAAATTATCATAAGAAATTTGGCGATGAAAATTAAACAGTTTAGTTTCAGTCGTCTGTTTAGTATCTTTTCAATATGCGCATTCTAAAAAGTGCATTTACAAATAAGCAAACAATATTATTTGTAGTTTATTGTCTGTTACATTAACAGGGCAAGATTATTTTGATGATACGATCGTTAAGTATAATCTAATCTATATTGAACATGATTAACATATGTAAAAATATAATTAGACCGTTATTACATCTCTTATCACCATTCCGAATTCTTACACATCCTTCTCCATATTTTATTAAGATACCTCTATCTTACTTTATAATATTAATCATATAATATGTACACGGGTAATTATCGAACCTATACATAACATTTACAATAACTTTGCGCAATTTCCATCCGACAAAAACTCTCAATTCTCTCCACATCCATCATAATCATCGCAACAATATATTCAAGTCCACGCCCAATCGCGAAAGTTCACGTCGTCTTTTCACCGGAACATTTCGTTCCGTTCGAGTCCATCCACTTCACCATCTCACAACATAAATCGTTCGTTGCCCACACATCTCGGCGTCATAATCACAGCAGATCGTACTGTGAGAGCAGCACGTAGACGAGTATCCAAACGAGAAGGGCGACGATGATAGCGACGAGGAAGACGGTTTTCAGATAATGCCATGGGTTCTCGATCCTGTGCTGTGGCTGATTTTTTCCACCCGCGAAATTCGTCCGCCTGCAGGCGCCGTCTCTGCACGGGACCCCGTGTACCACCGTCGTCGGCGAAGTTTCCGACGGGGTGATTTTCAGCTCGCCGAGCTCCGTCTCGTTGATGCCGCCGCACGGCTTCGATGGGCTGCTGAACCTTCCCGGAGTATCCATCTGCGGGGAGAAGAAGAAGAAAGGTGAGATATGTATTACGTATACAAAGAGTTTGTGGGTTAACGCGAGATAAAGAAAGTGAAAGGGCGAGGTGTGGTGAGGTGTTGCGGTGCATATGAGCGCCTGTGTGTATGCAACCTGCTGCTTCTCTGTGAGCTGTCGGTATCGAGTGTCTCGGGAGAGTTTTTAAGATTCCGGAGGAGAATTTATGGTTACCGAGTGTAAGTTACTGAGAGAGCAGCATATATCAATTGATGCATCCAGTACAGTGCAATTATATGAACTGACGATTAATAACTGTCGTTGATTTCTATCGGAAAAGTCGGTCCGAGACTTACATGAATATTATGACATTGATTTCAGGGAATCCGATCGACGAAGAAAGACTTTAAGGAAAATTAATTCAACAGCAGAAAAATGTTGGAGGAAAGTAATATATTATTTCCTAATCAAACATTTTTGGGAAGTACCAATAACTATTTATATGAGATCATCTTTGGCATCGCGCTAAACGAATGACAAAACATTTCAAGAACTATACGAGGAAAGTGTATATACTTATATATTTGACGTTATATGGATGGAGATAATGGAAAATCTCATTACTCGCGAAAGTCGCACTTAATTCACAAGTAAGTCGGCATCGCCGTTAAACGAAAACTACAGCCCGTATATAATTGCTCAACTTTTACAATCCATAGAAAAGGCCATTAAACTTCTTGCACCGATCGACTGTGTATATTTCAGGCACCTGTAGCACAAAAAGCCGTCAGCGCGCACAGTTTTTGTACAACTTCGCAAGTGTCGCTCCGAAAGCGAACGAACGAATTGCAGATAATGTATATTCTTGTACGAACCTCCGTGAGTCATTTCGTAACTGTTGTTCGCGCGCACGAGTGTCGCGCGCATCTAAAGTTATTTCTAAATTTAGAATGTAAACACAGGCGAAGAGAAAAAGCACGAGATAGAACGACGAAAGTATTACGCGCGTGTCTGTGCGTGCGCACGCGCTACGTGCATCAGTGAACACCGGAGTTGATAATGAGGAGGTTGTCAATTGGAAAATTGTAGACCATTTACGGAATAAGTGTATATCCAGGCCTGATGGACAAATTGTGGAGCTAATTAATTATTTTAAAATATAAGAGATATACGCGCGATGGATAATTCGGCGTAGAGTGGAGCGAGTTAACTCTTTGTATAGCGCGAGAAATCAATTCATATTATATCCGATAATCGGACGCGCCGGAGAGATAACCGAGAACAGCCGTGTAAGCTGATCTTATACAACCTGTTGAGTGGACATCGAGCGGCTGCTAACGAATAACTGAAAAGCCCTGCGCGCGTGCACTTCCACGAGCGTTTTCACAGAAAATAAAAAAAGAAAAACCCCCTCCTATCACACCAATCATTTTCCTACCCAACAAGCCGCGTCCTCGCTAATGCACAAACGGACTTTCAAAGCGAAATTATCGCGTGTGCATAACGCGTATATAACGCACGTCACACATCACAGAGACGTTCCCGCAAAAACAGCTGTCTCGCAAACTACAATGCACAGTCGCGCAGCTCAATAAACGAAGCACGAGGCGATATCAGTTCCGCCCAAGAATCTACACAATCTCGCGCACCGATTTCAGCAAGCATTAAACTCTGTTATTATACACACACTAACTTACTCGCTCGCACCGTAGTCCATGGTGTGCATCCGCGGCGCTATCCCCGTTCTCGTTCATATTCCACTATATAACTTTTGTCCGCCACGCTCTACATCTCGCCACTCATATCAACCGTCGAATTCCGGAGCTGCGTTTCCTTTTTTCCTGTTATATACCTACGCCCGCAGTGTCTCCGCTGTCGCGTGTCGCGCGCGCACGGTGCTCGAGTAGGAACTGACCAGTTAACGTGAGGAGAGTGCGCCGGCAGCGGTGCCGCAGCTCCCCCCCGTTATCAATCGTTATCGGACCCCGACCCTTGATCTCCTGCGCGCGCGCATAAGAGAGACGCGAGCGCCTCCACGCATATAGCCCGCGCGAATACGTGCGATGCACGCCGCATGCACGGGGGTAATAAAGTGCAGCGACGATGACTTCGCCAAGTCGGGGAATGCTGCGCCTATACGTGAGACTCGTGTTTTAATGGCTGGTTATGCGGAGAGCGCCGGTTATGTAATTTTGACGAGGAAGGATATTTGGTATTGATTGGGAGGAAAGAATAAGGTGTTTTTGATATATGTTTTTGAATGTTTGAATGGGGAGATTGTTTCGTATGTATTGTAGAGTTGTGTGGATGTGTACTGTATATACGTCAATTACTTATTCATGTCATCGGTTAATAAAAAATAAAGTGGTCTAAAAATAAGTGTTCTATGATAAGGATGATGCGTATTACGGTTGAATGCATACGTAACAATCTTTATATCGTAGAAAAATTGAAGCTTTTATTAAATGTTCAAGGTACTTCCAATAGAAAAAAACAGTTTGTTGCAGTAATTTCAGGCCGTTATTACGACAAATGCATTGCGTATTACGCCCGTTACAAAATTACTATAAAAACAGTTAAAAATCGCCATAAACCAACGAACGCGCAAAAAGCGCATGGCAGCCGATATATAGGACACTTTCTTTTACTTTATTTATACCAAAAACGCGACATTCGTCATTTGCGCCTTTCACCTTTAAAATTATCCACATACTCATACCCCGACATTACCGCCGCACTATACAATTTTCACGTTATTCCGTATCGGCAAAGAAAAAACTCACTGTCGCGCGCATTCTAAGCTCAATCTCCGATCGCCGGGCCAATTCAGCGGCAATTAGTCTCGCGCGCGCGTCCCCATTGCAACGAATTACTTCATCCATTCACGAGCAAGAGATAAAAAGAATCTGCGAGTAAGTAAGTTGTATAGCTTGTATCAACGAAGCTACTTATTTACTGCATCAACAGCGCGTGAACTTGACGGTTCTTTTTTTGTCTTTTTGATATTATTACGTGAAAGTTGGCCGAGAGATAAGACGGTGCAGCGTGTGGCTATAATTATGGTCTCTGTGTGGAAGGTGTGTATCTAGCGCCAGCATGCAGTAGTATTTTGTGTATTGCTATATAGATAGATGTGGGCATATATATTTCTGTGCGTATGTCGTAAGTGGGGAGTTTTTAAGTCATTGACCTGGCTAAATTTATATCTTAGGTAATTTTTAGCTCTGCTGTAATAAGGAAAATTTTTTTCCATAAGTATTTATAAACCAATTTAAAAATCTGTTACAAAACTATGACGATATATATATTTTAATTTATAGCCGACAAAATTATTATCAATATAGTTTGAAATAAAAGTCTTGTTTTATAATACGTGTTTTTAATGTTCGAGCTTGAAACTCGTTAGCCTTGATCGTCATTAGAAAATTTATGTTAATCGGAAGTGACTCGATCACTTGTGTACACTATTCTCGTTAAATATTTTTGCAAGTCCGACGAAACATTGAAAAATTCATCGCCTGATAAACCAACTTATTCTCTAAGATTCCAGCGAATTGCGCGAAATGACCATATAATGTTTTTCTTATTACGTTAAATATTTTCCGTTACAATCATCTCATTATCATAACATCGCACTAAGATAAATCGACGAAGCTTTCAAAAAGAAATGAAAATATTCCTCCACGTAAAGCTCATACATTATATTTACAATTTTTATAACGCAACATAATATTACTCTATTTTAAAATTTTCCAAAGAAATGCGTGTCTCCCCTCATACCAACCCAATTTTCTCCCAACTGACCTACAAATACACGGAGAAAAATTTATTATAAACTTTTTTATAAGAAAATTTATCATTTTCATAAGTGGTAGCACAGGGACATACTCGACGTGTGGGATTTTTACTTTTTGAAATAGTAATGTTTATGATTTTCGTAGCAAATTTTACTTTTTGAAATAGTAAGTTTTATCACTGCTGAAACGAAATATCACAAAATCAGCCAATTTGCTACAAAAATAATAAAAATTATTATTTCAAAAAGTAAAATTTTCTACAAAATCATAAAAATTATTATACCAAAAGTAAAAAATTTGCTACGAAAACCGTAAAAATTACTATTGAAAAAGTAAAAATCCCACATAACGAGTGCATCCACGCACTTCTGTGAAAATAGTAAATTTTATTATAAAAAAAGTAAAGTTTAATAATAAATTCTTCTTCGTGCACTCACAGACCCAGACAGAAAATTGCAGCACAGCTCATCTGCTCTAACTCTCCTGCACAAAAACAATTCGACTCACTCTTATCCAATTCTCTCAGCCTCGCATCATCATCGTCGTCGGGCGCGCGCGCAGCAGCTGACACGGCGCGACCCGAGAGGAGAAAGCTCAGAGGCAAGCGCAAAAGGCACTACATAGCGTGGATCGAAAGTGAAAGTGCAGAATGTGCAAGCGAGGTGCAGCGACGACTCTCCCCCAGCGTTTAACGATATGTATATATAGTGCAGCACAGAGTCGTGTAGCACGTGTGCGGCATGCGAGTTTAAATGCGCGTGTATGGGACGTGGTGGATATGTGTGTGCACGCGGGAGAGAACAATTATACATTATCGCAGCGCGACCTTGGTTTTATATATGAGTGAAAGTGTTAAGTATTCGAGCGGGATGGAACTCACTCGCGCGTGTATGTGCGTCTATCAGGAACCGAGCTAGATCAAGGATGCATTGTAAAGAAGCTTTTTTTGTAAAACAGGTTGGCGGGCTATACAGGTGATGGAGAAATTTTCTTATAGTAGTTGTCTGGGACTGTTCGGCTGGATTTGTTCTGATGAGTTGAAAAAAAACCCGTTAATTGATATAAGTGAAAGGATTTCATATATAGCTCGCGGGTGGTATAGACTTTTGGATTAGCGTGAAAAAACTTTCTACTCGAGGCTTGTACTTAGGTAAAGTTTACGAACCAAGAAGTATAAACCGTCGTGCAGTATAAGAGAAGAGATTACAACTCTCTTATCGTCGCTCAAACATCGGGTTTAATAACATTATACAATGCTGCGCTACGCGCTCCGACTGCGCTCGTAAAACCAATTCGCATTTGTCAACGGCATAGAATCACAATCACAACGGAGCTCGAGATCCACAATCGCGACACCATAAAACAATGTTTGCACAAACATACAATCACACGCGCGCGAGCGCTCGCTAAACGAAAATCACTTTTTATAACCACCACGTGTCACTCTCTAGATTAATATACCTATCCTCGATAAAATTTGTACGTACTTATTATACACATATATTATGTAGCGGCGGCAACGTGCTCTTATCGGAGCTATATATTTTTTTTTTCTTCACTTGTATACTCCTCGCACGACTTGACAACTATACGGCGCGCTGGAACCATCGAACTTGTCGCTCCGTAATTACCAATTCCTCCCACTCTCCGGCGCGCTGGCAAATCACTCGGAATTACGCACGATTATCCCCACTTGCGCGCGCGCGTCGTCGCGAATCATTGTCTACTCAATCTGACCGCGGACAACCATCACCTCGGTAATATAGTGTCTGTGTGTATTCATTGGCCCGCGTGTCTATGCTGCAGCGGTGGACAGCTACATGTGTCGTTGACAAGCGCTTAATTTCGACTGTATAAGATACTTAGAAGAGTTTGAATGAGATGGGCGGAAAAAATATGTTTGCCGAATTGGAGCTAGATATATACATATAGAGGCAAACCGCATCCGCGACGCGTCGTGTCGCGGTTTAGAGAGTGGCGATAATCACCGGTAATCATCGTATACCGCAACGGAAACTGGTCGGTTGGTATTGTCAGTATATATATAGCTGGATTCCAGGATCTGACTCTGTTTCTGGTCAATATATATGTTGAATAGCTGTAGATTTTTGTAAATTGATATTCTAAGCGCCTCGTTTGATATACTATAGGTGCGCGCGCCAGCAAAGAAGAACATTTATATATAGTAATATATAGATTCTAGGTAAATATCACGTTACCAGGAAACCCGCCCGGGGCATATTATTCTCGGAAAGACGAATCTTATGTAATTCAAAAGAAAAATAATCAGTCGCACGGTGTATATTATACTCGATGGAAAAGCACATTTCGCCCGAGGGCGCGGAGAATATATTAACATCCGCACACCGCGCAAAAAAGAAAACCAAAATTCTTTGTTTTTTTAGCATCTCTCATGCAGGAATTCCTAGACCAGTTCCATTTGCATATATAAAAGCAGCTCCGTCCACTTTTAAATAATTATTATAATTAAAAAAGAATATCCACCTATCTTCAGGCTATCGCAGGAAGAGCCGAGACGGTGATGTACGATATTATTATACGAACTCGCACACTTATGATTCACGCAGCGAAGAATTGCCGCTCTCGGATTCCTCTCCGCGTGTAGAGCACGAGGGAGAGAGGATAGATAGATAGATATACAGAACGTATATAACGAGAGACCTTGAGGGCAGAGAAGAGCGAGAGGAGGATTACCGCGCGCGCATATATTTGTTTTCCAGTCGCTGACCACATAACGCGAGTGTGCGACGACGCTCATCATATAGGTAAATGTGGGTCTATGTTTAGATGAGTTTGTCGGTTGATCGCAGGTGGAATTGCGTCTACTTGACGATGCAGTTTACGAGCTTTACCCGTCGTCGTCGCAACTGCATCGCTTTATATTTGCATGAAATTCGTTGTAGCGTTTCTGGGTATTGTTTTCGTATACCGTGGAAATCGTCGACTACTTATTATTATAAGGTGCTTTTGTTGAACGCTGTACTGCTTCTATTATAAGTTTAAAAATAAATTCAATTGTTTGTGTATACATAGTAGCTTGTTTTGTCGTGTTTTCGTTTCTTTACACGGTAAAGTAAAAGGAAACTTTTGAAAAATGAAAAACCTGTATACTGAAGATATCGCAAAATATTCAAGAACTAAATATAAATTTCTGCGATAACGAGCTTAATTACGGCATACATTAAAAATTTGCTTTAAATTAGCTCCACTCAAAAGAAAAAATTTTAAAATATACAATCAAACCGTAAAGACCTCGCTCTATTCCCAGGTTAAACACATCCGGTCGACAAAAAAAAGCCGCTTATCATTTCACCTAATCCGAAAAAAAACATCACAACAGGGTGAACACGGCGCGCTGTATAACGCAATTCTTCCGCCGCCAGAAACATTATCGCGATTAATTTACTTATACCCAGCAATACGCTCATGTGTGTACTGCACATAATAAGACGAGTACATACCTATACCGAGAGGTAGACTCCGCGAGTTGCGCAATGCGCGCACGGCTGGCATTTTCACTATGCGAGCGAAAGAGAAATGTCAGATGTGATCGATTTGGGCACTGCGACTCGATGCGCGCCGCGGTCGACGAGTGTATTACTTAGCTATATATATGCTACGTTTGTATGTTTGACCTTCGGGAATTATAATTTCAAATGAAGAAAAGTCCGCTCGATTGCGGCTCATCGCATTCTCCGTCACTCCCAACTTATAACATTTTTCCTATTACAAAATATACTGGTGTAAAGAGTTCGCGGGAAGATTGGCTTCTTTCCTTTCTTATCGAAATGCAAACGCGAAACTAATGTTTACCTGCTGTGGATGCCAAGTATGCTTGAAGAAAATCTTGAAGCACCTCATGCTAGTCTTCTTGGATTCTCGATCTCTCGCCAGAGAGATCTGTTATATTATAATCTTTAAAAAACCGTCGAACAAGCACACATTCCCCGTCACCACTGTATCCTCCTAATTCACTACGAAACCACTATATAACATATCCTTTGATCGTATATGAGGAAACTCAACTCATGAGGGCCACCGGCGGTACCGCGTGGAAAGCGCGACCGACTGCACCGCGCGCGCGCTCGCACAGCAATGCGCGTTCTCTCGCGCCGCGGAGCCGATCGCCGTGCAGGACGGTCAGCAGTGCTAGCGGCGGCGCGGTCCCTTCGCGCGGAGAGTTGAGAGAAAGAGAGAGAAAGACTGGAGCGGTTCGTGCAGATGATGATTCGGGCTTGTGTTTGGTTATGCAAAGTCGGAGTTTGGACTATCTTACGGTGTATAGAGGGGTATTTGTGTTTTCAGGTGTGATTTTTTTTATCTAGAAATTTTATGCTTTCATGTTTTTTTTTTTTTTTTTTTTTAGATAAAAGTGTTATACTTCGTATTTTCGTATCGAATGTTTTTGGTGATGGTATTATTAATAGCGCCTTATCTTTGTTAAATAATGTTGGTGGTTGATTGAGATTGTATTGTTCCTTGTCCCAAAAGTTAGTTTTTCACGTTAAAACTACGATAAATAATTATGTTAATCATAATAATTATTATAAGCTTTAAAAATCAAAATCAAAGCAAAACTGTAATAGTAGTTTTCCATACAAGAGCGAAAATGTGTTAATTCTAGCACGAGTGGGACGAGGTTTGTCGCCCGAGCGAAGCAAGGGTGACAATCACACAAGTATAGAATCATCTTTTGCACGTGTATCGAACAATATTTTTCGATACAGGGAGGGTAAAAGCGATTTTAAAAATTTGTAGAATGCGTTAAGTCGCACTTTATGCACACTGAATCGAAAAATTTTTTTCAATCGTCAAAATGCATTAATTTTAACGTAATGACGATTTAAAAAAAATAATGTCGAGTTTACAATTTGGCTCTGATTTTGGTTTTTAAAGCTCATAATATTCCAATTGCATTAATACAGTGACCGCGAGAACTCATAATTGATCAATTGCTTTACATTATTATTTATCGCAGTTTTAACGTGAAAAACTAACTTTTGGCAGGGACCATACGGCCAATACATCCTTAAGGAATTATGTATGGGTTGTGGTTTATCTTCTGTACGTCAGAGATGTGTAAACTGTTGTGATATGATTGTTGAACTATATAAAGCGATTGAGAGTTGCAATAGTTTTTGCAGTATTTTAATATAGGTGAAGTTTTAACTGTTCATGCAGAAGCTCGTGTTTCACCTGCTTTTAACAGTCATTCGGAACAGAAAATCCGCGGCCTTCAAAATTCAAGATAATTGTAATTAGGTAGTAAAACATTGATAAAAAAAGTAGAGAATGTGCTGTCCTAAAAAGCAGTGGGGATAACAGGTATGTGATTAATGACTTGACGATACGGTAGTCATATTGTGAATGGCTTTGTTTTTTTAATCGATTTTTATAATAAATAATCTTAATTTTGAAAAGGATTATTATCTATTACTAAATAGATAAAATAAATGTGGAATGACTCTTTGTTTACGATAATTCTGAAATTCTTTTAGATAATTATTATAAATAATTTTAGTGTACATTTTTTCTGAAGTAGGTTTTATTAAAAAAATGGTTTTTATATATAAAATAAATTTACAAAATGTATCATGTCTCTTTTACATTTATCTTTACGTTATGCTTCTCATTCGGAATATACAAACACTTCATTAGTACTCAACGTAAGTAGTTGTTAAAAAAGATTACATCCTTATCGCATCTTCATTAGTATAATATACGTAAGTCACTGACCATCAGGAAAAAAAATTCACGTGCTTGGAGGAAACCAGGAAGCATTAAACGTTGACTCAAGACAAACAATTATGTATCATTCAGGCGAAAAAAGGATCCGAACACTTACAATATTAAACATATACATTCCCAGACATCGTCTGTAAGCAACATTGACCAAAAACTCGCAAGTTTTTTCCGATTTAATTCACAGCCATTAACTGGAACCCCCACCATGAGTACTTCTCATTATCACGTTGTTTGGGAATTTGGTATACAAACACACACGCAAAACACAAGTGCGACACGATAAGACGCCGCTGCAGTGCGGTGTATACATACAATATGCGCGAGGAAGAACGAAAGCCATTATATCGTCGGGTAGAAGGAATAAGGTACTAAATCAGCCGAGAACGTGAAAAGGTAACTTGGAGCGGACTAATGAGATACTAATGAGGCGGAAAAAGGTTACAACTCAAGCGCTCCGCTTTTCAGAAACGTTAAGAAAAGAGTTGAGTGTTTACGCAAAATATCATATTTCAATTTTATACATTCATTTGCTTTACAATAGCTCTTCGTATCGCAAAGGAAATCATAACAGATTTTTTAAATCTCCGCTGCGGTTCACAGTTCAATTGTCCACGAAAAAACGAAGCTGCACGAGATGTAACCTTTTTCACGCACTCGGCGGAGTTATTACCTTATTCGTTCAACCCGACGATATATTATGCGGGTAAACGAATATAATTATATGTATTCAGCGCAAAAGCGTGCTAAGAAGTAATTCAATAAATACGTTCTCGAGTAAGCCGAGTCCTTAGCGATGGCGATGTAAATATTGTAAGTACCGATATTTCATTGTTGGTGCCGCGACAATGCGAGACTCTGGAGAAAGGGCTCGGTCTAATTCCGCCTCGTTCTGGGATTCATCTTTGTAAATGGTTGTTGTTGTGCGTGGATGGTTAGAGCTCGGATTCCAGGGCCTCCTGAAAAAGAAATATGCATAATATAATGGCCATTGTGTTATTAAAATATAATGAAGGCGAGTTTACGACTCATTAGAGCGCAGAAAAAGAATTCTTGAAGGACAGACTATAGTAATAAAAAGTAAGCGATGGTTAAATTTATCTTAAGCAGTGAAACATAAAAGTGGGTCTCTCTAATAATAATTTTCTCTACTTGGATATGCACATTTAGCTCGGCATACTATCTTTTATTTACAAATTTCATGATTTTACATATGAAAATTTTGTAAGAATAATATATTCATGCTAAATTGATTATAAAAGATTGATTTCTAGCAGTAGCATTATATTAGAATTTTCAAATTTTCGCGCCATTATTTAAAACACCGTAAGCTTTCGTTGGGAGCATGCAGAGTGAGCCACTCTACTGGCTGAGCGGTACAGGGTTCAGCCCGAACCTCGATCGATAAAAACGTGCGCAAAGCATGCGGGAATCCTCACGTAACGATTACGAAGCATTTGTTTTTATAACTTTTGACTACCCTATGCATGCACTTAAATTACCTTTCTGTTACGTTAAATTCCTATAATTACATGAAATACACGTGAATACAACAGTCCGCCATCATAATCGAATCAGACGAAGAAAACTGGAAAACATACCTCAAAAATCGTTGCATTCGACTCCAAGGATGCACTTTGCAACTCCTCATCCGTGGGCGTCGCGTACATCCTTATGATGACCAGCATCGCGAGGAGTAGAACAGAATGAACCTCGAACATCTTGAAAAACTCTAAGATGTTCATGTTGTGCGATGCGCTATATGCGTGCTGCCTGTAACGTTTGGCGCGAAGCTTATGCCCTTATTAGCCGGCTGATCATCAGTCAGACACGGCTCATGTGCGTTAGATAATCGTATCGTAACTAGATGTCGCTGCAGGTTACACTGCGCGTGGGGATGCTCGATGTGGAATATACCACGATGATGGATAGGTAGGTGTTATTTTATATACATAATATAAAGTTTCCTTCAGCCATAATATTGTTGCAAATGGTGAGATATTGGTCAGGATGCATTGTTCGTAATAGTCATCATTATTATACATCACACGAGTACCTGTGCATTTATACCAAAATGGAGTTTGTTTTTTTATTTGTTCATTTATTTTTTTATAAAAACAAAGATAAATATCACGTTATTTATTGAAATGCTAATAAAAATAAATAATCCCCACAACTCATTTCTCGTTATCCCGCAATCCAAACACGTCAACCCGTTCAATCATCAAACACCGACTTTGGTATAATTTACGGTCGGCGCGGCCCTTTAAATCTCAGGTGTTTTCGTCTGGTCGTCTATTTTTATAAGCGCACGGGCAAAGCAGAAAGAGAGAAGGAGAGACGGAGAGAGAGAGGAAAGAAGAATAAAGAAAAAAAGAATGATCCCGTCGGCTGCAGTAGCGCCAGCGCTCGGCTATTGGCGTTCCCATCAATTCGCGTGCCCAATGAAACGCCGTGTTGCAGAGCGAACTCCGCATCCGTGCGCCCGCCGCCCGCCACTGCGGCTTCGCGAATTTTCTGACGGCTATCAACAGTCGTTTGCTCGTGATACCCTTATTGTTTAAATATTATAAATATAATTTCAAAATGTTGTTTAGTTAGGTGGATGAAGGATTCGGCTATGGGTGGAACTATGCTAAAGAAATAATTATTTTGCGGGCAAACCGGTAAAATAAAATAGGTTAGTCCTGCTTTCGTGTATAATCCCACTACTTTGATACCGAATCGTCGTACGGTTCTGTTATCTCGCTCTGACTTCAGTGAGTCACCCGTACACCTGTCTCACTCCTTCTCTCCTTCTCTTGGTTTGAAAACAGAGTGTGCGCATAGATGTGCGGTGCGCAGCCCCTTTTACGCTGACGATTCGAGCGCTGCTCCAGATTGTAATTCGGAGCACCAAATTGACGTAGGACGTTCGATTGCGTTTACTAGTGTTGGTTTTCAATTGTTTTTGATATTTCGGAATTCCACGGTCTTTTATATGCTTTATCATAATTAAATTACTTGAATTCTTAACTATTTTTAATATTTGCCTTCACCTATATTTCCACAGTTGTAATTGATTTGAAATTTGTATGGTAATGCATAATGTATTGTTAAGATTAGAATGACTTTGTTCGATAATTTGAGTTTAATCGTTTCTATAACTATAATAATTGTTACTGTATAATTTTGTTTGGAGATTTCCCATTTCAAGGTATGAGTATATGAGTAAGTTTTTAAACAAATCATTCACTAAAGTAGTCTCCCAAAAATACTAGATCAACATCATTATGAAAGAAACAAGATTTGTAATCAAGAAATCCAAAACATTGTTTGGTCCAAATACTCCACATTCCATATAAACCATATTCTAAACTACCTATACCTACCAACAGCACTAATTACTAAAACAACGCACTCTCCTTGACAAAACAATCGCTCAAAAAACCCACTTATAAAAATAACACGGCATGATCCCTATTACATATTACCCATATCTTCGCTGCGTCAAAAAAATGTCAACACAAAGCCTCGCCTCGTGTAGCGTAACCGGGGCTCCGCACGCTCGCTGAGCTCGCTCTCTGGCACACACACACTATTCTAAGTCCCCCCATCACACCCATACACACTCGCCGGAGAAGAAAAGAGCTGCGCGAGAGAGCGCCGTACAGCGCGTTTATAAGGTTCGCCCCACCGCTCGGGCAACGTCAGTGTCGAGCAACACGCACCGCGCGCCGGATCGGCGGCCGGGATCCTGTGCACGCTATATAAACACATAATACACACAGTCGCACGCGACGACGACGGCGGCGACGACGACGAGAACGACGTCAGTCAGTCAGTCAGTCGCGAACGGGCAGATCATTACAGTGAGCTTACATACGAGGACATAGACGCAGCTTTTTCTTCTCCAGTGATAGCAGCAGCAACAGTAGAAAAAAAGCTCTTCTCCAGTGTGCGTGTGTCCCTCTCTTTTCCTTTGTAACATCCGTCGTTGTTGCGCGTACACATAACGCACTCCCCCCGGGGTCCTTGACAAGGAGAGCCACCGAGCGAGCGAGAGAGCGAGAGGCAGCTAGTGCGCGAGGGATAGAGATAACACACGTCGAAGCGCAGTGTGTGCGCGTGCGCGCACGCGCGCGTGTATATAATCTGCCTCTCTCTGTGTACGTATATATCATACCTATAGATATACATATACGTGCGTGAGCGCTCCGAGTTCGCGCGCAGCAGCCGAACCTACATCCGTACATACATACGCAGGCGTATACCTATATACTTATTTCGTCTCCTTCCGTCCTTGTCTATCTGAGTGCGCGTGCCCTCGAAAGGGACGGAGCGCCGCCACCACCACAGTGCGTTCCAAGTGCACGCGAACTCGTAGTATGTGCGAGGAGGGCGGCAAGGGTGCAGCAGCAGCAGAAGCAGTAATAGAGGAGAGGATAGCTCGCTGCAGCCGTCGCGGGAGATGCGTCTAGGCTGCCACCGCCGCCGCTACTGCGAGAACCTTCGCTGAAGAGGAGAAACATATATACATATAACTTACACGCACATCAAGCACATAGATATTACACCTATACATCTCTGTCGGCAGAAGAGATAAAGGCTTTTTTTGTTGTGAGGTTAGGAAGCGCGTACCCACGACACAATTTACCACTGCAACAGAGAGGGGAGTAGTCGTCTTTGACGTCGACGACGACGTTCGGCAGTGCGCGTGTAACATATAACCTTTGAAAGGGGGGGACCTGCGCAGGAAGAAAATAAAGCAGCGCTGACCGGCGTACCTGACGCATCACATCGTCGTCGTTCGCTGGTCGAGTAGAGAAAGGAGAAGCTGCGGGAGTTGTATACGCATATACATTGTGTACCGAAGAGAGATAGTGTGAACGAGGATGACGGCTATGCTGGTGTTCGTCGCGGAGCTGTCCTCCAACATCTTCTCCGTGCTCGCAGTGCTGATATGCTTCTGCGGCGTCTTCCTCTTCATCATGAGGTTGGTGAAGTAAGACTCTATTATATTTGTACTCGTAGTGGCTATATGTGTATGGTAGATTTCAAAGCCCCCCCTCGCAGGAGAATGTCCGTGCAGGTATATATATATACACACATAATTGTTTCAATGCTATTGCAGCATTATTGTAGTATCATTTCGACGTTACGGCAATGTTGTGATGTTGATATTGCTCGAGATTCCGTTATATTTGAAAGGAGGGTGATAAGAAAAGCCGGTATAAGGCATTTAAAAACTGTGTATGTCTGCCTCTACTGAGGCGCGTTCTTTTTCTACTTATCGATGAATCAGAATTGTTTTCGTGGAGGATAGTCCTATAGTCCTAATATTCAGGCGTATTTATGCGCGTACCATACTATATACGCATTTTATGCGCGGAAAATCCACTTTAATCCCCAAAACGATACTATGGGAAATCAATATTACGGACATTCTCTCCTTTAATATCAGTTTGAGGTTCCCCACCGAAATTCGGTGGATATTGGCGCGGGGTTTTAATGCCAGCTGATGCTCGTCTCTACCTACCGCATATAGCTATATACTTGTATATACATATATATTGCGTCGCGGTCTAGGATATTAATAAACGATTTGTACCAGCTGATGTACACGCCGACAATGGTAGGCGTTTAATTAATTGATAACGAGCGACGACGACACCTGTTTAAATATTGCTTACTAAAAAGAATTTTTCCAGAGATCGCGACATAATATTTATTTTCGTGGTGTTTTTTTTTCTGAAACAACGCTCACCGCCAAGTCGGTGTCGGCGGTGTGTATTGATCGCCTGCCAACTTTAGAATTATTTTGCGCGAAAGCCGCGTTAAAACGGCGCGATAATTTATAATTAATTAGTCGTCGCGGACCTTCGAACGCAATTTTAAGCATCAGTGCGTGCAAATTTGCGCAATACTTATATATGCACTTGTCTAAATTGTAATCTCGAGAGATTTTTAATGACGCGCGAGAATCAGGAGCGCCGCAGCAGCCGGGCACGATGCTTTCTCGCATTCGCGATATGTTATTGTGTTTGTTGTTATATGATTCGAGCCTGCGTGGTGCTGCTGCTGCTGCGCAATCTCTCGTACTGCGTGTGTATATAGATAACTTTAGAAATACGAGCGGGAGTGTAATGCTTATCGCTCCTCGAAGACTCGACATTAATTAAGCATTGTTTTTTTTCCCTCTCCTTGGTATTTTTAGACTTCGATTAAAGGGGTAAAGAAGGAGAGATTAATATTTAAAGCTCAGCGAGTTTTGTGAAGAAGAATAATAAATAGTTTTTATGTAAGCAGATGATTCTTGCGATTAAGATAGTTTGTGACTCGCTTGCTCTTTTATGGACGTAATTTCCAAATCACGCACGTTTGACAAATTTCTTTGTAAAGTATAATAACGAGGTCGTAATTTTCTGCACAATTCAAAATTACCTATCACGCGAAAACAATCGTCTCGTTTTAATTACGAAAAATCGTATACCTCCGGCCAGAATAATATTCTCCCGGGACAATGTCGATTGTTTCATCGCTTCGTCATCGCGCAAAATTACCGTAAAACGAGGCGCAAGTACACGTACCTACCTCACGCTACTTATCGCAACGCTGCGGCACCGCCGCGCGCGCGCCTTGCCCATCATGACGCAATTTTTCGCGCCGATTTCCCGCGAAACCCGCAATTGCCGCGCGAGCGCGTGCAAAAAGCAACGAACGCTGCACAGTTGTGTCACCGTCGCGTCGTTCCCACTATATTACAATTACGTCTCGTTCGCGTAAACAAAGCGACGACAACGATGTATATCGTACATATCATGCGTTATTGATCTCGCGAGTGCAACGCGCCTGTCGTCGGTTATTCTAATTTTAAGCTACCTCTTATATATAATCATGGCTCGGGTATGTGACTTGATCTTATACGCGGAATAATTCGTTCATCTGCCGGCGCACGTACAAGCCAATCAATCGCGCGGAGGCTCATGTTTGACGTGGGTATATAGACGGGGGCAAGAGAAAATGTTCGGAGGATGGAGGATTAACGGAAAAGCCGCGAGGATCGAAGTGAGAATATATAGCAAAGATAAAGAGTCAGGATAGATTTAGGAGAGAGAGAGAGGACTGCGGGCAGAGGTGAGCGAAAATTTTTCGCAGCCCGGTCATTGTGTGCTGCCTCTTCGTTCCGGCAATTAACCCCACCGATATAATCGATCTAGAAGCGCCACCTTTCACGAATAAAAAAATAACAACTTGCAATTGCACACACAGCTATATATCTAAATCCACTTTTCTTTCGTTTTTTTTTTTATCACTCTGAAACCAAAAGAAGAAAGAAATTTATGCGCTTGCGTCAAAATACGCGCGCGCGGGC